>VXAC01007361.1:656968-735526 GCA_013399225.1 Rhipidura dahli
TTTTTTTTTTTTTGTGCACCACCTTCACCTTATTAATAATATTTTTTTCAAGGAGGAAGAGGGTCATCTTGAAGCTGTCTGCTGTCTGGGCTTTGCTACAGCACAATGCTCTAATGAAGGGCAGGGTTAGAAGCATTTCGGGGCTGAAGGAATTAAGGATGCTGGCTTGTACCCAGAGTTGAAACAAAAATTGCTGTGGGGCTTAAACCTGTTTTTAATAAGAGTATGTAGCCTGCCAGAACTGGTGAGAGATTAGCAATTTAATTATACAGGCCCTGGCTTCCTGCTTCCCACTAAGTGCCCAAAACCCCTCTAAAGAGGCCCATTACCTTCCCTTTTTTTTTGCTCTTGCATTAACCAGGCAATTCAGAGCAGCATAAACACAGAGGAAAGACAGGGGTTCCCTTGCAGAGATCTCAGGGTTTTATGGCTAAGTGCCTCCTGATGGATCTGTCAGAGCATCCCACAAGAGCAAACCTGTCACTCCCTGCAGCGACCATTAGCTTTGTCTCCAGCATCCCTGGAAGCATTTTCTGTTTGTCCCCTCTTGAACTCACTGAGGAAAGCACAGGCTTTTCCCAAGCACTGGCTGACTTTGAGAGAGAAAGAGGCAAAGTGAGCAGCCCGGCTCTGGGCACAGGGATTTGGGGCAGAAAGCATTGGCAGGAGCCTTCGGGGATGGCTGAGTGCTGCTTCACGTGGGAAACAGGGGGAAAGGCAGGCAGAAAACCACTGAGAAACATGTGACATGCAACCTGCTGAGCTCCAAAAGGCTCTTAGAAATAGGGAGACAGGAGGAAGAAGTGGCAGACAGGGCCTTTTTGTCTTTTCCATTCACAGGAAGAAGCAAGTTTTTTTAAGCATTGTGATCTCCTGTACCATAAGCAATGAATTCTCAGCAATTGTTTTGCTTTCCAGCACTGCCTGTGGGTTGTTTTTAGACAGTCCTGCTTCACAGATGCTCTTCAGAGGTGGGAGCTGACTTGTGTTACTACTGCAAGCTCATCCATGCATGCAGCCATTGGTTTCCTCTTGGTTTCCTGGGACTGTTTTGGTGTCTCTGGGTTCAGCTCTACTCCTCTCTCCCAACACCACATCCCCAGCCAGGCACCCACTGATCCACAGTATCTGGGTCCCACAGTTCTTGAGCTTGTTTTGGCAGTCAGGTTCCTGCTAAGGAGTGCAGGGAGCAGGTACCATATATTTTTAACAGGTATGTTTCTGATAAATGCTCTTATGATGCAGAAAAGTAGTGATTTCTCCATCCCCTACAAAACCAGTGATTTTTCCACCCCCTACACCTTTCACAACTAGGAATGGGTCAGGCCCCAGAGCACCAGGCTGCTTCTGTCAGAGCTGTTGGCTGTTTTACCTAAAAACTTTTTAAAACCAGAGCAAAGACATCTACTCTGCAGGCAGCACAGGAAATCTTGCAAGACTGCAATGGAGCATAATCACTGACAGATTTGTCATCTCTGTTCCATGGCTGGGGCAGTGTGCCATGATGGATGAGACTGTGGCCTCCTCAAGCTGTTCTTATGTCATGCTAAGCCAGGCTTTCATTTCTGGGACAGGGAGGGAGAACTCCATTTCTCTTTGGTCGGTCACTTAGCCCTGGGGGTCAGCCCACTTTGGGGTCATGCTGGGGTAGGGAGAGGATGTAAGAGAGCAGTGGCACTGATCAAGGTGCTGCAGTGTCCCCAGTGCCTGATTTGTGTGAGTTGACTGCACCTTCAGAGGTGAGCCACACTCCAGATTTGGGATTGGACAGTCATTTCCCCCAGTCATATTGTCAGGTGTTTCACCTTTACCTGGTGTGTCTTCCAGTCTGATCCCTGGAACCATCTGGGAAATCTTTAGGTTGTGTGGGAGCATTGGCAGTGCATTGGTGATTTCTGCCATGGTTTCCAGCCTTACTTGCAGCTGAATGTTGGTTGGTTTTGTGATGATGGGAAGAAGATGCCCTCTGGCTCTTTGCTAGGTGAGGCCCATGTAAACCAAGATATCCCCACTGCAGGGAGATCACGGAGGGTGAAATGAACTTGGGGGGGAACTGGATGTCAGGTCTTGGAGAATAGTATCCCTCTGAGATTCTCACACTCCCTGGACCCTTCCTAAAGCCTTGACTCGTTCAACCAAGAAATTATCTGGCCTCAACAGTCTTAGCCATAAAAAAGACTTTTTTAGCCTTCATTGTCCTGGGGAGGAGCATCAAAATATAGTGAAGTATAAAAAATCTAGGAGGCCATGAGAAACAGCCAAAACAGTATTTTATTTTTTGGGTTCCATAGTTGGAGGATTTTTTTTTTTTTTTTTTTTTTTTTTTTTTTTTTTAGCAAATAAAATCATGAGGTTTGATTCATGTTTTTTTAATTCCTCAGAAGTCTGCAGTGTCATTCTCCTGGTTTGGCATCCTAATTCAAAGTGAAATACATAAAGCCAAAAGGAGCATGTCAAGGAGTTTCTCTATCTTTCATCATCTTTTTTTTTCTATCAGCAGATGCCATCCTTTTTGAACTGACTGGCAGTGCGTAAAAAGGAATAGAGGGAAGGGCTTGGTAATAAAATGTTAATGAGATTTTTATTATTGTTTCCAGTGGTATCGGGACAGAACCTTTATGCATATAACAACAGCTAAATATTCCACTAAAGAAACTTGTTCTCAGCAAGCTTGTAACAGCTCACTGCAGAGCCCTCGCAGTGTCTGGCCTTTAGGACAGGTTAACAGCTATCAGCACATGCTGCCAGCAGCTGGATACACACCCTGACAGGAGATTTATCTTTACCAAAAAAAGGATATGAAAAAATACGCGAGGATGAGGCACAAGCTGCCGCGGCTCTGCAGACCCCCGCCGCGGGTGCCAGCCGAGCTCAGGGTCTGCACTCCCCTGCCAAAGGTGAGCTGCTGGCACCGGGGTGGAGGTGGGTGCCAGGGGATGTGGAGGGCTGGGATGGTGGGGTAAAGTTTAATTATGGACTTCTGTAGGAATTTCCCAAAGATGAAATTTTTGAAGATGGAGAAGGGAGGGGGACAGCATGACATGAGGAGGTAGGGACTTCTTCCCTGGGGGATAAAGTCCTCTGGGAAATGTGAAATGTCCAGGTGAAATGAGAGGTTGCCTCACTACATTAAGTCTCTTCAAATTCTGGCTTGAAGAACAAGAAGAGGCCCCAGGGACTGCTGAGAGTGGTCAGTTGGGAGCAGGTTGGATAAACATCCTCCTTAATCCCCACCTGTGGTCAGCAGAGGCACAGGTTTCTGCTCCAATCTGCCTCTAGAGAAACCTCTTTCTCTCTCTGACTCTGCCGAGCAGTTGCCTTTACAGGATGGTCAAAAGCACTGAAGAACTCCCTGCTCCCTCTGCCCTCCATTGCCTCTACAGCATTATTTTATCCTGTGCATGTTTAGTGCTTCAGGACATTGCCTCTCCTTGAGACATTGAGCTCTGCTGTCCAAAAGCCCACGCATCACACAGCAGGAAACACTGTGAGTGTTTCTAAATGCTCAGCTGTACAGAGAGTGCCAGGGAGATACCCTGGAAGTGCCTGAAGATAATTTCTGTGAGCAGTGCTGGATGGAGAAGGAAGGAGGCAAGGGGATGTGGAGCCCAGAGGTTTGAGCACAGGTTGTTATTTTGGTACTTTTAGATGCACTGGGTTCCTCTGTGCTGCTGTGTATCTCTCTTGTGAGCTGAGAGCATAGTACCTGCCATAGGCTGGTTAATTCACTTCTGCTTCCAACATACCTGGGAATCCCAGAGTGAGCTGGAGGGCTGTTCCATGTTCACTGCAGCAGATGTGGGAGACAAAACCCGTCAGCAAACACAGTGTGATGGAAATGGCCGTGGCAGCCCAGAGACCCTCTGTGTGGGCTCCAGCCACAGGGGTAGCATGGCAATGGGAGCTGCTGTTTGCATGGCCAGGGCCCCAGCCCTCTTGCTGTGCCAGACTTTGTAGAAATGCTAAAAGCAGAATTATGAGCATGCATCTCCAGGGTACCGTAAATATCATTTTTAATTAACTGGCAATTCTACAGAGGAGACTTTGTGCAGTTCTGTGAGACATGGGAACAAAGTTCAGCCTGTCCCTGTGACAGAGCTCCAAATTTCCCCTGCACTTTCCCAACCCAACGCCAGCAAACAGATGTGCTCTGTGCCTCCTATTTATGCGCTCCCAAGAAATTAGCACCCCGTTAAGCTACACAATGCACTGCATTTATTTTTATTTCACTGTGCTGCAGCCTTTCAATGGTAACTCCACATTATTTCTTACTGGAATCAAATCCAGACTAGCATCAAGGGCTTCTTAAATCAACAGCAAATGAGAATTTGAATTTTGTGCAGCAGAACTAGTGCCTATATCTTAAGACAAAGTAAGATAAAGCAGCTGCCAAGCTACAGAGTCCAGTGTTTGACTCACATCCAAAAGAGAAGGGACAGAGAGGATGATTTAATTTCCAAATACCTGAAGCTGAGACTGTGATTTGTTTGCAGACCCATTTTAAGGCAATAAACAGCTATATTTATATCTCCTGAATGTGCTTATTATTTCAAAATCTCACCCACCAAGTGAAAGCGACATGACAAAGCAGCACTGTAGGGAGCCAAAAAATGTATAAAAAGCAATTGATCCATTATAGATGCCATCTCAGGCAAGCTCAGTCTATTTTTAATCATTTTAATAATGCAGCTGATTTGTTGCATCAAGGAGGGAAGCTGAAGTGGGATCCCTCACAGCGAGCTAAATAATAAGCTCATGTGGCTCAATGGCATCTGGACATCTCTGAGAGTGTGCATGGCTCAGCCATCTCCCAGGGAAATGGTGCCACTGCAGCAGCCCTGCCCAGCAGGTCACCCTGAGATGTGGGAGACACCAGAGACAAATGGATGATGCTTTAGGAAAGCAGGGGAAGAAGTCAGTGGGACATTGAATTGTGGGATTAGAAAAGGGGAGGGTTTATCAACAGCATTTAAAAGGTGCATTTCTATTGCTGTGATTTGGGCAGGTGGATTGTGATGCAGGTTGCTGCCACACAAGGCAAATTTGGGCATGCATAGCCAGCCTAGGAGACTCTGATTTCTCTGTGTTCTGTGTGTTCCCCACGACCACAGCCCTGCCTCTCCACTTGAAAGAGACAAAACCCATCTAAACAACACCCACTCAGCTTATTTGTGCCAAAATGGCTCCTTCATCCTTGGGTGGCTCATTTGGCCCAGGGGGAAGTCTGGAAGAAAGAAAACTTGAGGTTTCCCTTGTCCAGAGTGGCCTTTGAATGAAAATGCATGTGAGAGGGACAGCAGACAGATGCCTTTAGCCAAAGGGTGGCTTTTAGGACACTCAAATCGTGAAAATTCAACAATGTCTTAGCTCCAGAGAGCTGGGGAGGCCATCAAGGAGAGAGAGACCACCCATGAGAAGTAATGCAATGGGGACAGTGAAAAAAGTCAGCCAGCAGCAGCTATGCCCAGGAAGAAGATGAGATGTCGGTTGAATATAGTGACAATAAAATATAAATTATAGCCACATTCTTTTTAACTTGAAAGCTGAGTGCTCTGCAGCACCTGAGCCTCCTCAGAGGCAGGATGATCCGGACTCCATTTTGCTGGCTCTAAGCTCATTTCATAAAGCAAGCAGGAATGTCCCTGTCAAGGGCTGTAAAAAGGTTGGGACAAGCCTTGGTGCTAAACCTGCCAGGGCAGCAGGACTCTGGTCATTGCTTTTCATCCCTGCAGTACCTCAGAGCTGCTGGCATCTCTCATACAGACACTTCCTTATAAAAACGTTTATCTTGCTGTCGTGTGGAAGCTGCATTTTTGTCTCTGCTGTGGAGCTGTGTCAGTCCCACTGCGGGCAGGAGGTCAGGAATGGCACTCCCACGCTCATTCCTCATCTGCAGCATGGGCCAGCCCCAGCTGGCAAAGACCTCAGAGGGAAGCAGTGGCTCCTCTGTCCCATTACCAGTGGCACTGTCTGATGGACACGTGGGATCTCAGCTGGCCCGTGGAGCAGCCCCAGATGTCTTGCAGCCCTGCCTGACAGTGCACTGTGTACCTGCAGACTTGTCCCACACAGTTTAGGATGGGGAGATGCTCTTGAAGGCAACAAATGTTCTGCCCTCTCCACGTTACTCATCGTCATTCTGTAGGTCTCTTTCTCCATATATTTTCCCCCTGGACCAAAGAGTCCACTTTGTTTACTCAGTCATTTCTTTATAGAAGCCATTTTTCTTACGTTTAATCATTTTTATTGCCTTTCCTTGAATCCTGCCCCTCATCTTTATGTCTTTTCTGGAGATAAAGGGATGAAAAGACAGTATTCAAGATGTAAGTGAACCCTGGTTTGACTCAGTGGCATATTAATAGTCTCCTTTACTTGCCCCTTGGTAAATGCTAAAATTTTATTTGCTTTTTCCACCACTACTGAGCAATGAACTGATGTTTCATAGAATTATTATAAAACAAATATCTTACTCCTGAGTGAGCCCAGAGCCCATAACCTTATATGTGAAGTTCAGAACATTTTTCCTGCCATGAACATTACTTCACATTTGGCTACATTAAATTTAATTAGCTGTTTTATTGCTCATTTACTTAGTCTCATCATATCTTCCGGCAGGCCCTTGTTCTCACTAGCCTGAATACCACAGTGTCACCTGCAGACTGTGCTCCCTCAGTGCTGTTCCTCTTTCACAGACTGCCTGTTAACAGGTAGAGCAGTGAGTGTCCTCCCCCAGATCCTGGAGAAAACTCAAAATCATCTCCCTGCTCATTGCCTTGGCTGCATGGACTCAAGGTTTGCATGTCTGGAGATAAATCACAGATGGATGCCTCCATTAGATGAGGCTGTTGCATTTCATCCTGGACCAGAGATTTTAGGTGGAGCCATAGGCTGATGTCCAGCCTTTGATGCAGCATTAGTTTAATTAATTCATTGGATAATTATCACCAAGGCCTTTGGTTGACATTGAAAGGTACTGCAGGATGGGGCTGACTTACAGCACCATGAACCAAGGTGAGGGCAGATGGTTGTGCCCTGGGCCAGCTGGAACTTGATAGGCTTCACATTCAGCTCCAGATTCAGTGAATTACCACAATCCAACCTGGAGGTGTCAGGCTGGTTGGTTCCTGTGTCCAGGTTTTTGTGTGGGAAGAAAAACTGGAGAAGGAAGGAAGGTTTTGGAAGCTGATGATTCCCTGTCATCCAAGTTTACCAAGAGGATGGGATGTCCCTCTTCACCTTCCCCAGAGGGAACAACTTCATGCTTTGTTGATCTCAAGAGGAGAAAACACAGAAAAACTTGTGGAGGAGATCAAAAGGATTTATCTTCAAATCCTCACTTTGATTATTTCAAGCAAAGAAGTTCATAAAAGTTCTCTGCTGGATGCATAGAAAGACGGCCTGACTTGCCACAGCTGAATTGGAGCCCATCCCACGCTTGTGGGGTGGCAAAGGCACTGCCCAAAATGGACTTTCACCCATATTTGTCACACATGTTCACGACTGAAGCCCTGGTCCCTTGGCTGGAGCAGTGGAGGAAGCCAGGATGCCTTTCCTGGCAGGCTTCATGACCCAGGAATGTTTTTTGCCTCACGGACAAACAGCCTTCCTGTTCTCCCTGGGCTCCTCAGCTCCCATCTTTGCCAATTGGGCTGGCCCAAACATAACATCCTGGGACTAATTAAACTCAGATCAGCTTGTTAACCCTTTCTTGTCAACTTTTGGCCTTACTTGGCAAACTTTTTGTTCTGTTGTTACTGTCTTTGTAAGCCAGTGCTTGCAGGGCAACTCTTTCCTACCATCACCAACCACCTTCACCCCTGGAACTCCCCTAAGAAAACAATTCTGAGACCCAGTGTGTCCCCAGATAACATTCCAGCTTTTAAAAAACAGCACATTTTGCTGAAATCTCATTTTGGCAAAACTGCTACAATAATCTCCCCTTTTGAGCTCTTTTCTGGTATCTTATTCCCAAATGCTCAGAGAAAGCTAGGAAGGAAGTGAGGAGAAAATGTGGGTGTAGAAGAACATCCTGTTCTGCACAAATACTTTGGTGTGTTGTCAGATGGATGCTCTGCTTTAAATAGAAGAGGCCTCATGCTTGCAAAGGCCAAGTAACACATCCTCAGAAATTAGAAACTATGGAAATAATGATTTAATAAAGAAACTGTTGGGACCTACTGCATTAAAGAATCAACCAGGTTAGAGCTTCTCATTGTCACATATGACCTCGTTTCTGTGTGCTCCTGCAATGCACATGCACAGAGGTTTGGGGAATAATCCCTGGGGTGCTCAGGGAAATTCTGTTTCTTGTTTATTGCATTTGAGAGGCTATCTCCATGAAAAAGGTCACTTGGGGTAAGCAACATTGAAGTGAGAGCTAGAAGAGATCCAATGGGATAAAATCAGAGCTTTTGTGTGTTTGAAGAAGTTCTTCTGCTTAGATCTGATTTTGTGACTCTGATTTCTGCTATTTGCTTTTTCAAGGGGTTGAGTGAAACAACTTTCTGCACTTTGGTGCCCATTTTTTTCCCACCATTAATACAATTTTGTCACAAGCCACACCAGCTGCTTCAGTAATCACTGGAACAATGTGATTCTTTTTTCTTTTCTGCACATCTTCTATATTTTAGATTTTTTTCCCATTGTGCTGGGCACTGAATCTGAAATTTTATAGCAATTTGAAGGCAAAAAGGAAAGAGATATACCTTTGAGTGCAAAATGCCCTGAAGTCTGGATGTCAGGAAAATTCCACAGGACCTTCAGCAAAGCAACTTTTGCCAGCAAGAGCATTTTTACCCAAACTTCTGACCATCTCTACAGACAGTTAATATCAATCAGCAGGAGAATTGCTAAGCTGAATATTGCAACTGCAAGAGCCTAAGAGCTGCTATATCAATCTATATTGCTGTAGTAATGGAATGCCAGGCCATGTAAAGCTGAGCCTGGGTGAGAACCTAGAAATCCATTCATCCTCCTTGCCATCACCAGTGGAGCACGTGGTAATTTTAGTGCCAGGTGTTTCTTGAGTGGGCATCAGGGAAGGCATAATGTGTTCCCCTAAGCCATTTTCTTGTGCCTGTCACTGTTTTCTCCATCAGTTTTGAAATAATCTTGAAATTCATCTTTGTGAAGACAAAAATGAGCCTGTGTTGGAGTCAAAGAGTCTGTCACATGGACACTGTGTTCTGACCCTGGAAGATGTCTCCTGTTGTTTATCTCTGCAACCAACACAATGCAGCTACAGGGACAGTCAAGGGGCACAAGTGACATGCTTGCCCTGTGCTACTGCACAGAGGGAGCCTACAAAAAAGAATCTTTAATTTCATATTTCAGTATTCAACACTTAGCCTTTGTGCAATAAATGGGGTGGGGAGGACAGAAGCGATCACATGTTTGGTTCCAGTAAAGTTCTTGTTGTGGCCAGACTGATTGGACAGTAGTTGGGTCAGTTAGAGGTGGACAAATACATGATTTAGTCCTTCTGGACCACTGCTGGCTCATCTGACACAGCCCAAAAGCTGCTTTCTGTGGGCCAGGGACCTGCAGAAAGCCAGTCATGTGCTCTTGTACCCAGTCTGGTAGTGTAGAAACAGTAGTTTCCTGGAATCTCTGCATTTCTACGCATGATGGAGAGGACAAAGCCCTTATCAGCAGCCAGGTCTTCTTCTGCAAACACTTTCTAGAGAGCAGAGCACATGAAATCCTCTCTGCAGTGAGCCCTGTGGCCATGCACCCCAGCTCACTCGTTGCCTTACTGCATCCTGGTTCCCTGGGTTTCCACTGCCTTCCCTCCATATGTATTCCTCTTTGTTTTGATCCACACTCATTAAAACACCCCTCCACTCAGGCTGGTGAAGACAGACACTTTGTCAAAGCTTTAATGAAAGGGCAACATGTGAATGAGTAACAGGTTTTTTTGCAGTAGACAAGCTTCCCGTGCTGGGTTTCTTTCTGGAGCAGCCAACCCGTTATCTGATGTGGGGCCATGTGTGAATGAGAGTTGGTCCAGCTGGAAGATGAATGACATGTCCTCCTTTGCTGTTGAAACCATCCATCATAACATGTCCCAAATGGTCCATCATGTTGTTGTCTAGTAAAACTCGGCCATCAGAGGCAGCTCCTGTTCAGATGCTGATGGTACATGTCTGAAAGTGTGATTTCAGCTATAACTCTGAGAACATTTAGTTGGAATTTATGACTAGAGGTCCCTCTAAGCTCCATCAACTCTATCCATCTCACAACTTTATAAATAATACTGGTCTTCAGTTCCTGAAGCCTTTAGAGCAGCCTTGTGTAATTTTTTTTCTCAGTGTCTGGAATACATCACATGCAAGGTTTCACTCCCAGATTTCAAACTAAGTGGGTACATGTCAAATACATAAAAAATAATTTGGCTGAGCAATGTGAATATCATGAAAGGCAGTTTGATGAATATGGTATTGCCTAGGATGCAGGAGACTTTGGCACCAGCCCTGGCCATATCAAGACTTTCAGTATTTCTCCTTTTTGTGCCTCAGTTTCCTTTCTAGATTGGTTCCAGTTAACATTATGAAAAATCCTTGAAGGGAATATCCACTGGGCTTTGCTTTGGTTGGGTCATGTCATCAGTACCTTCCCACTCCATGTGGAGCTGTGAGAGCTACAAAGTGCTAAGCAAGCAGAAACCTTTTCTCCTTTGAGTTAAGTGGGAGCAGATGTGTGGAGGAGCAGCAAGCACTTGGGATCATGTTTTAAACTTTCCATAAATGCAGTAAAAGGAAGGGTCTAGTCCTGAGCAGTGCTTAGGGGACAGGGATGCTGCAGAGCTGGAGGGGTTGAGTGGTGGGAGTATGTGTCAGAAGCACTGTTTGCAGGCTCAAACCCTACAGTATTATTTGGGGTTATTCCCCTCCATCCATAACCTCAGCAGTCACCACTGCACACCAGTGCTTTGGGGAGTGGGTAAGGGGATCTATTAATACTCCTAGGAAAAAATTAGCATCCAAACAACTTTTGTTTCCTTGTTTTTTACATGTCTGTGCTCTCCTCTGTCACTTGCAGCAGTGCAGAGCCTGGTATGCTGTGACAAAGAGCTATTGATGGAGTGCTTGTGTGAATTGGCCCAGCACTGGTCACAGCCAACTTCTGTGGGACCCGCTGCCCCTGTTGTACAATACACTCCAGTGTGCTGGGCCATTTGTGAAAGGTCAGAAATGAACAGAGAAATGGACTGGAGTCAAAAACAAGCAGTCCTATAAATATCAGTCATAGTCAAAGGCAGTTTATTCCATTCCTCCCCTCTCTCTCCCTCTGTGTGTGTCTCTCCCTCCCTCTGTTGTGGTTTCCCAGATATAACTCCATGCTTCTGGCTGGGGAGCTCTGAAAGGAAGGCAGCACACACATTGCAGCTTCTGCTCCCATCTTGCACACATGGAATAATCCTCGGTCCTGCAAGCAGGACTGACAGCCAGCACGGAGTCTGTGTGTCATCTGGACTCTGATGTTAAGTTTTGATTTCTTGGATTTTCCTTATCTGTGAGAAACTCATTTGTGACAGTTTGAGAATTAGATTTGGCCACAGACGCTCTGGATTGCGACTTCTGACAGCTTTCCTCTGTTTGACTTCACAATGACTTTAGCAGCTAAATTAGAGGATATTGAAGTGACGCTGGAGCACCTACTAATGGATGTGTTTGTAAGTAAGCCACAATTTCCTTTTTAAAGTGAGATGCCAATAGTCCAGAAGGCAGTATTCAAATTTTATGGCATATCCAAAGTGTTGCATTGACTAATTCCTTTATATTTCCTGATGAACTGTGTGTAATCCATCTCTGCCAGTATTTTGTGGTGTAGGCATCTCCTTCAAGCCATAACATACAAAACTGGAACAGTGTGAGATCCAAGACAAGATAGATTTTGCACTGGTTTTGTGTATCATCTACAAATGTGATGTAAAAAGGAGAAGAGATTTGGTCAGTTTGAGGAATATGTCTGTAAAACTGTTGCATTGACAGACATTTAAGTTGTGCATTGCTTGGCATCAAGTGTCCTTGACTTTAGGATTTTGACAGCTATTAGATTAGAGTTTTGACCTTTGGGTTATTTTGCAAGAGATGGAGGAACAAGCAAAATAGTTGTATTTTCAAGAGAATCCAGTTTATTACTCCTGGATCAATCAAATACTTAAACCAGTGTTAATCTGGGATTGCTTCATTGGAGTCATCAAAGCTCAGTGAGGCAATGCATGATTTGCTTCTACACATCTGAGATAAGAATCTGTCTGCATCATCTCATTTCAAAGTTTCTTAAAAATATCAAAGCATTTCCAAACAAATTCTTGCCTTTTCCAACACAGCTGATGGGTTTTGCCCAAAAGTCAGAGAGATCATGTTTTGGAAGGTTTTTTGGGGGGAGAGGGTGGAAAACAATAGCGAGGGATTGCCAGTTAATTTTTCTTTGTGAAAAAAAGTCATGCCAAGGTGATCTGTACTCTCTGAATTCAGGCTATAAGAAATAAGATGGTAAGTAACCTTCTGAATTTTCAGACGAGATTTTTGGCATCTCTTAAATGGAATATTTCAAATTTCAGGGTCTAGTGATGAGGAATCTTAGGCATCAACCACAGAACTGAAAAACAGGAGATCTTGCCAGATTTCTAGCCTGTGGTCCAGTTATTGAGGTCCATCTGTGCTGTGAAATGGATTCAAGTTTCTCTGTGCTGGCATCTCCCCTCATTACTTTGGAAAGTGCCTTTACCCCTTTCCCAGGCTGCTGCAATAGGGGTAGATGGACATTGTTGGAAACTGCCCTGTGAAAACCTCTACCAAGGGCATGAAATACTGAAAGTCTCTTTGGGCTGTACTGTCTGAATCAACATAATGATTATTTGCTGCTCTGGGTTCAAGTCCTTTTCCCAGCTCTCAGTACCATGAATCCCAGAGAAAATCCCTAGGGATTTAAATCCCCATGAAAAGCAAAGATGTAACATCTGCCTCTCATGACCACAGCACACTGTGAAAGTTATTCTGTGTGGGAAGGGGCCAGTGCTTTTTTTGGAGTATTTGAAAATGTTGTAGGATAAACTTGGCACCACAATTCCTCCTGGTCTATTTATAGCTCAGCATCACTTCAGTGACTTGGGTGTTGGACACCTGGGGTACTGAGACCCTCCTGGGACAGGTGTCATGGAAGAGTGGGTGCTTAAAGCATTTTATCACAGCAAAGCAGTATCTCAGAGACTGAAAACATCTAGAAAGCCAGGGCTGACTGAGGCTGAACAATCCTACACGTGTCTGATTGTGTTTGAAGGGCATGAAAAGCCTCCTGTCTTGCTGGGAATCACACAGCCCAGAAAGACAGGGAAGTAGGGAATCATATTTTCTTGGCTCTTCATGTCCCATTTTCTATTTTAATGTCCATGCCTTGATTTCATCCAGATGTCTCTCCTCATGAGTTTTTGGGTTTTGTATTTGGTGGTTTATTGCAATGAGGGTGACAGTTGGCCAAATAAAATTTGGGCCAAATTCTCCAGAGGTGCAGGCGACCTCAGTTTGTGAAACCAATGGAGCTCTTCTCAGGTTGTGTTTTGAACTGGTCTCTCAAATTTGTGATTCCAGAAACCATGTGAGACATCCCCAGCTGGGACAGTGTGGTCACAGCTGAAATTGTGATGCAGGGACATGTCTGTGTAGTGCCATGCTGTGCCACTCCTGAGCACAGCTGGGTCTGGAGGAGCTGGGGTGTGTGAGCAGCATTGTGCAGGGGACACTGCAGCAGTGTCACAGCTGTGTGCCCTGCAGAGCCTGGGGCTGTGTGACCCTGGGGCAGCACTTCCAGGGTTCACGTCTCGCTTCAGGGCTGGGAATCTAATGTAGCCTCTGTGC
This sequence comes from Rhipidura dahli, assembly GCA_013399225.1. Lineage (NCBI taxonomy): Eukaryota > Metazoa > Chordata > Aves > Passeriformes > Rhipiduridae > Rhipidura > Rhipidura dahli. The sequence continues at coordinate 670,831 of VXAC01007361.1, forward strand.
AAATCAAGGAAAGAGGTTTTCCCTTGTGAGCAACCATGTTTTCAGCTATCTGGGCTCTTCTAAAGCCTACCTAGGAATTAAAACAGGAAGAATTTTGGGTAACCTAGATCAAATGCAAATGCAGAATCACCACTCTCAGGCACAGTTTTCAGGCTTTACTCGTACATCACCTTGCCTCGCCGCTGTGTTTGATCTTAAACCACCTATTCATTTAGCAATGCTAAAAATAACCTCTGGGTGTACTGGGTACAGAAAAGTAAATATAAAACTCAATATGAAAGGAGGGCAAAATGTCAAGCTCTGGCTGTTACAGAGCATTCTAGCAGCCAGATTTGTCCAAGGTCATTGATCCACTACCAAGGGTTTTGCTGCAGCAAGAAGGGTATTTTGGTGGGGAGCATGCAGCCAGACTGGTGGGGCTGGATGTGCTGTGGGCAGACTGCCAGGTAACAGGACCCTCCTGGGAATGATCTTGAAGTCTGCTCCATGCCATGAATCTTCATCTGTGTCAGGTTTATTGCTGAAAGAGCGAAGCCATCTGTCACTGTAATGCTCCTCTTCCAATTCTTCGGTGCCCTCCACTGCTCCAAACCAGGTGATTACTTACAAAATTGGGAAATTGTGGTCTATGGAGCCTTGAGTTATCTTTTTTTTTTTTTTTCTTCTGAGGAAGAAACTTAGTTTTAATGTTTCTTGGACCTCAGGGGCTGTAACCAATTCCTGGATCAGCAGACCCTGACAAAGCTCCCTTTAATAGCTTGTACTAAGCTATCAAGCCCATTTTGTCGCTGTGTAAAAGGTTATAGCACACAACAAATGAGAGGCAACCACCAGTTTCTAACAAAAACTGAGACATAGCTCAGCTCAGACTAACACACCTTAATGTAATTTGGCTTCCTCGGTAATGCAGACTGAAGAAAAAGTGTAGGGTTGGGCCAGTTTTTCTCTGGACAAGGTTTTTTAGCTAAATTCTTCTGCAGGAACTCACCTGGAGTGAATTCAGCAGTTTTGCAGGGATGATGGCAAGCCTTGCCAGCAGATATGTTAAACACTTCCTCTGGAAAGTTAGCATTACATGAGAACACTTTTTAAAAACACTCTTCCATTTTGCCGAGACCAGAGATTTGCATCTACATGGCACGAGCTGCCACTTCCTTCCAGGACATGGTGTTCTCACTGCGTTGTCATCCCGCTATCTGAGAAGCAGCTGGTGCTGCACTGACACTTCCTTTCCCCTGTTTCCAAAGGGCACTGGAGAGCTCTGCTGGGCTGTATGAGATGAGATAAAAGGGAAGCCTCCAACATGACATTTCATAATTAGCTGTCATCACTGGCGGGCTGCTACCGAGCCGCTTGATGAGCTGGGACTTGGCTGTCTGGGCAAGCTGGAGAGGGAGACAGGGGCCAGAGTAGGGGGGCGGTGCAGGGACAAGCTCAGCAGGTCCCTCGGGTGTGCTACGGGGAAAAGAAAGTCTGGGTACAAAATGCAGGCTCTGAATCCTTGTTTCACAGCTTGCAAAAGGCATCCCTGAGCTAAACCCCCCCTGCCTCTGGACATGCTGATTATTCTTGTGCAGTCTGTGAAAGGAGACCTTTGAGGGAAACCTCAGGTTCACCCTTGCTGCCTTCCAAGCCTTGCTTTAGGCACAGGTTGAGCAAACTTCCAGGATATATCATGCCCAGCATGCATGGGGCACTTTGCATGGGATGTCTGGAAGAGGTTGGAAGTGAGAAGGGTTGTGGAACCTACCCCAGTGAGGAACACTTTTCCTTGCATTATGGATGTGGCTTTAGACCTGCTAAAAAACAGACTTTCAAGCAAACAGGGTAAGAGATATTAATCCTGTTAAGAAAGTGAGCCTGAAGTAGTCAAACATCCTCTGGCCTCAAAAAGGAGACTGAATTCTGAGGATAGGCATGATGGAGCTGTAGTGGATGTCCCAGGAGATAAAAAAACCCCTTCAGATGAACTCTTTAAACCATGAACCCTTTGCACCCAACCCACTCCAGATACCACCTGGAAGACAACAGGCAATTCATCTCTAGTGGTTCCTGGGGTCTTAGACCCCATCCAAACACATCCTGTCAAATCCACAGTACACCCCCTGGCTCCTTCTACATTCCTGCAAACATCTATTTCCACAGCTGACTCCTCAGGCTTCCTCCCACCTTGCTCCACAGAAAAACATATGTGTATATGTATATATGTCTTTATATGTATATATAAAAATATTTCAAATATATTTTTGAATATCTATATCCTGTACATATATAATATACATGTATATAAATGAGAGTGTCTGATGAAACTGTGAGGGCTTTGTGGCATGGAGTGGGGCTGTGATTGCTTTGCCCTAGGTGGATGTAGGAATCCAGACTTGCCACACTTCAGCCTCCTCCACCACCCAGAGAAACAGCTGCTCTTCTCCCTCCCCACTGTCAGGTCCTGACAGAGTTAACACCAAAGTATCAAGGCCATGAAACTCAGACAGAGGAAATTACCTGGGATGAACTGAAATCAAGATCAGAGTGGAAGTCCTGTACCCAGACAGATCTAAAGTGGGATATTTGAAAGAGAGGGACTCTAAGACTGAAGAGTCTGAAATGAGGGTCAGGTCCCTTGGCCAGTGACACCACAGAAGACAGAGCTCCTTGGTGGACTTTGGCAGTGGGGATGGCACTGAGGTGGACATGGCCATCATGTCCCAGTAAGGATTTGGAGTAGTGGCTACCAACACCCACATATTCCAGCTCTTAAAACTAAGCTGGGAAGAGAGGGACATTTAGCTGACCTGGCTTTTTATTAATAATAGTGAAACAATAATAAAATCAGCACTGAAAATTTTTCATATTACAGATAGAGAAGCTGAGATAGATATAGAGCCATTTAAGCAGTGCCCTCCTCCATCTTCCCACTTAGAAAGGAGTAGAAATACAACTTCCAGAAGCCCAGTTTGGTGATTTGTTCCCTCCAGAGTATAAGACTCCACACAATCATAGAACAAACCAACAATCAGTGTCTCACAGACCTCTGATGCCAAGGATGAAGTGTGACTTTGGATCTAGTCCTAGCATGCTCTGGCATAGATAGCTGTGAAATTTGTCCATTCTTTGGGCAGTTACACCATTAACCTTCCTATTTTCTCACGCCATCAACACCAGTAAACAGTAGCCATCCTCATAGCTGGGAGTGAGGACAGTCTGGGGACAGAAGGGATGCAGGAAGATGGTTTTGATGAACTTTCTTCCACCACCACTTGCACCGTGAGCCAGGCACACAGCAGTCCCTCCCTGCCGTAATCAGAGAAACATTCTTGCAGTTGCTATCGACTCCCGGTGTCTGTGTTACATTTTTCTTAATAACCATTGCAATAATAAGACATTATCAACATGTAAAGTGATCCATTAACCTCTACAGCAGCAATAAATTGTGTGGCTTTGCCAGGCTGCCAGGGCTTGCTAATCGAAGAGCAAGAAGCAAGTTTGTACCTGGAGCAGTCACAAATCATACATAATGCAGAAGTGTGGGTGCTAACCTCACCCCCTGCAATACAATGGCTATTTCTGTGTGTTTATTTATCTGAGAAATTGGTTCTTTGAAGCGATTACTAATGAGTTTCTCTGGTAAAAACAGCATCGCCCAGTTTTTCTCAGCATCCAGTTTGCAAGAGGTTTAAAGCTTCCTCTTCCACCACCGGAGTCAGCACAAGTTATGCCAGTGCAGAGGATAGAAGCAGAATCAGGCCCCTTGACCTGCAGTAAAAGCTGAGCTTGCTTAGCCAGATTGTGCCATTAAAGAGATTTAATTAGGTAGTTTGCCTCAGGTTTTGTTTAGACACTTCTGAAACTGAGAAATGAAAAATAATCATACCAGGTCTTCCCAGTGGATTATATAGCCCAGCATAGTGTCTTGAGCAGCAAATAGCATCAGGTCCCTACAGGCAGCTCTAAAAGAGGGTAAATGCATAACCACAATCCCCACAGTTACGTTCCAATCACCGGTTCTTTGCACTCAAGTGTTTCACAACCTAGAAGCAGAACCTTCAAATTTAGCAGCCTACAGAAGATGTTGTTTTATGAATTTGTTGAGTCATTTTTTGAGCCCAGCCCAGGAATCTGAGTTGCCAGGCACAGCTGCCATGGACAGTCCTGGAGGAGAAGAAAAGCCATAGTGCTGTGCTGCAGCCCTGCACATGGTGCCATCAGCTGCAGAGAACTCCCATCTCACTCCCAGGAGAGTCAGGTTGTGCTGCTGATCCTCAGAGAGCCTTTGTGGAACAGCAGAGCTCTGTGGAGCAGCCTAGGCTTGGTCAGCCATGGTGAACAACACACAGACATGAGACAGTGAGAATGAAGAGCTGGGAGTGTGACTGCCAAAAGGCATGTTAGCAAACACAAGGTAATTAAATACAGCTACCAAGGGATGCAGGAGAACCTCTGAGAGCTGGCAAGGCAGACCAAGAGTGGACAGTTGTCATGTTTGTTTTGTAATCAGTGGGGAGACATTGACACTTTCAGGTACCATTCAGCCTCCACTAGAGCAGGCAGCTGAATCAAGTCTGGTGCCTCAAATCTTGCAAGTGCCCATTTCCTTCCAGCTGTGACAAAAGGAGTTGAGGTGACAAGCTCACATAAAGGGACCAAAGTCAGGAGAGGTTAATGCACTTCAGGTGACTCCTGCAACAGGGCTAGGGTGTTGTATGGATAGATATGAATAACAGGGAGAGACTCCAAGAGTCCAAGGCTGAAGATCCAGAGAGTCAAACTTTTCACATTTTTTCATCTGTCCAGAAAATACACACATAATACAACCAAGCTGGGTTTGTGTTTTGCCACTGTTAGTGGTTCTTCTTTCAGCTTTATGCAGAGTTTTCTCCTCACCTGGAGAAAAGTCATCATTATTCCATGCCTGTGAGACCTCAGCTACAAAACATAATTTGCCTGAGAAGCTGTTTACCAAGCCTGGCAAAGCTTCAAAAAAAAAACCAAAAAACACTGGTAACATCTCTCAGGGGTCTTCTACTTCGCCTCTTTCTTTAGGGACATGTTGGTCTCTCTGCTATTCATGTGGCTTTCTCTTGGGGCAACATAACTCTCTCTCCTCCCCTCACACAGACACATATGCTTTCCCACAATATATTAAGATTAATCAAAGCAGTGTAACAAGGATGAAGTTTAAAAAGAGAGAAAAATGCACAGAACAAAGAAGCATTTATCTTCACAATGTTTGACACAGTCCATATGTCACATATCCTGTTTAAGGCTTAAAGCAAGCTCAAGGCTGAGTACCTTCCATGCCATGCTGAGCAAACCCCTATTTCTTCAGGAACTGAAGCAAATCAGCAGTGCTGAGCATTCCCCAGGAACAGCCTGCTCACATTTTAAGATTTGATCCTGAGATGCACCAAATATTCACACATTCCTTGCAGCCACCAGGATTTGCAAAGGCTTTAGACCGGACCCCCAGTAGAAATATTGTGTAGTCATCCCCCAGCTAAGAGCATGCCTGCTATTGTGTGCATCACACCCCGCCTCTGCTGCACAGCCACCATGTGGGAATGTGCTATTGTTGCCAAATATCTTCTCCTTTGTTTATATTAGCCCTGGAAGTCAGAGGTGGCCCCTTCAATCCCTCCGTGATGTTTACAGGGGCGTGTCTCCAGGGCAATGGGGTCAGGCGAGTTCCCTCCCTAATTAATTACTGTCTCTCTGAGTTACGTGGGAAAAGAGCTGACCTGCCAGCACACTAAAACCCAAGGGAAATGTCCTTCCATCTAGCAGAGGATAGCAGCCTGCTATCTGCTGCTGTTCTTCTGGACAGGGTTTTCCAGGAGCCCATCTGGCTGGATGCTCAGGGACTGGGACCACTTTCCCCAGCAAGGACCACAGAGAGGTTGGAGGATGCAGAGGAGAACTGGAGGTGGGATGGAGGCTGCTCTGGGAGAGCCTGCCTGCTGGCAGGAGGGCAAGAGGGAGAGTGCAGGTTGCTCTGTCCTCTTTCCTGAAGATATTTCCCGAGGTGTCTGTGCCATGATTTTCAGTAGGGGCTGTGCCAAGAACTTGCTGGTTTGGTGGACACAGCAGCTGATAGGTCTTAGTGCTTGGCTAGGTGCAGGCTCAGCAGGTGACATCCTGGGCTTCACACTGTGCTCTGGCAGCCATTCCCCATGAACACCCAGGGCTGAGGCACACAAAGCAACTGATGGGCAGCCGTGCGGATATTTATGAATGAGGACATTTAGGAACACCTGATATGACATTCTGTGTCAACCCACAGGAAAGTGCATCAGATATGAACTTCTGTGAGACCAGAAGGGCTTGGTTCTGGGTTTCTGATTAGGCTCATGCTAGTCAGACCCACTAACATACCTATGAGCTGTAGATGGCCAACCAAACACGCTGCAGCCTGGTGCAAATTTGTGACGGGAGCCCAGATTTCTCATTGCTACCCCTCATGGTCTTTGTTGGTACAAGTGATGGACACGCTGCATGTGCAGTCCAACACATTGAGCACTGCATAAACCAGAGCACCAAAACAAAGCACAAACCTCTGTTCAAGTGTGGGGCTGACCTTCATGTTCAGCCTGTTGCACTCAGCAAAGGCACTCCCACACACTGCTTGCCCAGGAGACACAGGGACAGGATGGTGCATGTGGCTCCTGATGTGACACAGCCTTGCCACACGCAGGGGAAGCCCCCAGGCCTTCTGTGGCTGGGGAGCACAAACAGCCTCTCTCTCCCCCCTGCAAGCTGCTGGGTTATTGTCAGCTCTGGTGGAAAGGACTCATACAGGAATGGAGCTGCACCCGGTGTATTTTCCCACATCCCTCCCCAGGCTAGAGTGATCATAACATTTCTCTGTAAAACACCATGTAAGACTGGAAAATTGTTTAGCTTTTTTTAAATCAAAAGCAAGCTGGATTTGCAATAACAACCTCTGCACATCTTTCACTCCCAACAAGGCAATTTGCTTTGCAGTCTGATTGTGAGTGCAATAAATATAAGCTAAGTCACTGTAGGGTTTGCAGCCCCAGAGCTCTGGGGAAGCTCTGTTCTCCTCATCTTTCCAACAAAATAGCTGGGGAGGATTGCTTACAGTGGGAAGTAAGAAATCCCACAAAGATTAATAGGAGCTGCTAAAGAACTCCAATAGAAGTGGTTTCCCTATCAGCACTCCAGGGAAAAATTTGGCTTTGCTACCAACAGACCATAGATATCATCCAGGGTGGAAAATACTGCCAGGAGCTGCAAATTATCCTTATTTTCCCCTCAATCTCTTGCCATACTTGTGTCTTTATGGAATACCAAACTTAAGTGGATTTTTCTGTACCAAGTGACTTTTCAATTTTTCAGTACAATGTCCTATTGACAGATCTGATAGATACCACTCACTGCATTTCAGTCTGTGCCACTGCTGCCACTGGTTTCCATTCACTGATCTCTGCTGGGAGTACCCTGACTTGAAACTTGACTCCTGTGTTGCAAATATAAGACACGCTTTGCAGCAGTAAATGATTCCTCTTCCTTTTCATTAAAGACCAAAAGAGAAATCTAGTCCAAACAGCAATCCATTGGATATTCTTTCCTCTGATGCATTGTTACCACAAACCACTGTTCCTGGTAGCCTGCAATTAGTACTGAAAAGCATCTACTGCTTTAAAGAACTTTGTCTTTCAGCAGTTAGTAAATACAGAAGGGTGTCCCTTCTGAGGGTCTGTGGGGACAAGGCCAGGATGTTTCCTTAGAAAATCTGAGGGTTTATTTCCTACAGTGCTGTTCAGTTGGAGGTTGTCTCTGCAGACAGTGCAGTTAAATGAAGCCTCAGTGATGAGCCTGGTGATCTTCATCTGCATCTGCAGCCTCCTAAATGGGAAAGGGGCTCTCCAGAGGCAAATTCAGAATCTGATGGGCTGAAGTACCCTTGGATGTGCTTATGACTGCCACGAGCACCCAAATCACACTCTGGGAACAACTAGAAAAACCCTCATGGGAGCATGTTTTACATTACCTACCTGTAGGCAACCTCTCAAATGAATTCTAGTGGGCTGCCCTGTAGAGTTACCTGCCAATATGCTTTGAACAAAAAATACAAAGCCAACATCTCATCCTCCTGGATGGTTTCCACAGTTCCTAATGATTAAGGTTTGGTCTCCTGTCTCCAGGTTCATACCACCTGGGAAATGAGGAATGAGACAGAAGAAAGTGTCACAGTGGGTCCAGGTCTCCAGATTTACATGGAGGGCACCTGTAGGGTTGTGCCTGGGGTGCAGCACAGTGAGGGAGCAAGGAGTGAGGCTCAGTGGGGTATACAGGGATGTTATTGGAACTGGTTCCAGTATCATGTGAATTGATGGGTTTCTTCTACTTTTCACATGTGCCAGAGGTTTCCTGTGAAGATATTTTTATTATTATTCAGCTGCCTAGAGCAATACACAGATCTGCATTTCATTGGCAAGACCTCAAAGTCCAAAAAAAAAAAAAATGGTTTGTGCAAATGGCTGAATGAAGGCTCCCTTTTCCCCGTGGAGATAATCAGTGTGGTGTTTCATGCTGGTACCACTGGACTGTCTGTGCCTCTTCCCGGAGCCTGATGGCTTACAGACACATCTCCATGTGTGTGATGGCTCTTTGTCCCCTCTAGTGGATAAATTTCTATCTACAGAGCTGGTTTTTCTCCATGAGCTGGAGCTGCAGGAAGAACATGCTTTCAGGAATTTGAGAACTCCCAGGGTAAGGGGCTGGTGTGGGCAGGAGCCCGACCCAGGGCTGGGGGTCGGGTGAGCAGAGACATCTTTGCTACTCTGCTTTTGTATGAAACGTTCAGCCCCGAGGTCCTGACTCAGGCATGACTCAGCTTTTATTCAGGAAAAGCTCCCAGTAAGGCTGATTGCCACCACCTTTGCCCTCTTTCTCCAGCAGTTCTTCCCAGGGGCTCTGCTGATGCAGGCAAAGGTTCCCCGTGGGAAATGCCAACCACTTCATGCTTGAAAAAAGAAGAGGCAGGCAGGCTGTGAGATAGCAGGGGGGGCATGAAGAGTCATTAAAAAAACCTGCAAGAAGCAAAGACCCTAACTGTACAACTATTCCACATAAAGAACCCATATAAGTCAGTCATACTTAAGATATTTCCATCTTTTCCTGTCTCTTTCACTCTCTTTGGCAAGAGACATATGGAACGAATTATGAACAAAGGCCAATTGTTTTAATATTTAGAGTTTCCCACATCAAGCTGCAGGTTTTTTTTCTTGGACTGGTTTTAATGCATGTGCATATGCTGAGCAGATACAGAGTTTCTCCTTTTTATTTGAAATGTTTTCTTTAATGTCATGTCCCTAACACCTTCATCCCAGCTTTTGGACTTGGATCAAAACAAAGTATTTTTAGTTTTGCATTAAAATGAGAACAATACATGGAGGAAAGGATTGACTCTCCAACTCAGCAGATTTTTGCTCTCCCAGCTAGACTGCTTCAAGGAAAATACATAGGCCAACATCTTTTCCATTTTACTGGGCAAATTCAGAGTACCACTAAGGAATTGCTGGGTTGAGAAGCTCCCACTTTGCACAAATTAACTCTAAACTGCATGTGGAACACAACATCCAAAACACTTTCCTTTAAAGGCACAGGATTGTACCTGGCTGCTTTGGGACAACTCCTGGTGTTATAGAAAGACTGTGGGAAGGGGAAGTATTTTTCCCTTTTCCAAAGCATGTGTGTACAATTTAGAGTGTAAATAAATTTTCTTCCAGAGAAAGAAAACACCCTCTCCCAAAGTGTTTTATAAGAGAAAAAAAAAGTAGACATTGAGAGTGACTTTGTGAAGTAACACTTGACAATTACAGACTGTAACACAGCCATTTTTGTAAGTGAGTAACACACAGAAGCTGCAGGCATCACCCATCGGGCTTTCACTGATGTGGATGTGTACAGACGTGAGTGTGAGGGGCACTGTCTGTTCCCTGCCCTGATGCATGTGCTGCTCTGTGCCACACAGACCCTGGCTCCCTGAGCACTCAGTTCAGCTGAGCAGCCCAGAGGAGCTGCCCGAGCCCTCTGCTCTGGCTGTGTGCTTTCCAGCATCCAGGAGAGAGGAATATCTGAACCCAGGAATTAACATTAATCTCTGCACCAGATGGTGATACACCAGATATTCTTTTTAAGGTGAACATGTGATCTACTGTACAGCAAACCAGAGGGGCCTGCAGTCACATGGCAAAACGTATAATAACTCAGATAGAGCTCTGATTAGACAACTGACCTGGTTACCATCTGCAGCAACAAGAAGCGGGCTTGACGTTGACATTCTCCCCAGAAGCTCAATTCTTCCACCTCTGTGGCACAGCAACCCTGCTGAGCAAACTGCACTGAGAAACAGAAGGAAGCTAAAGATACGCTGCTTGAAGCATGTTGTTAAGGTTACAAGGCTTGGGGTTTCCTTTTTTTATTTATTTTTTCCCCATCTCCCCCCTCCTCCTTTCAAACAAGCCACATCTTGACTCATATGGTCTGATGTGAAAACCCACTCAGCTATTTGATAGTTGGGAAATCTAGATGAGACTGTAAGTTACTTCAAGGGAAGCCTGTGTGTGCTGTGAACTCTCTCTCTCCCCCACACACACTCACACCCACGAGTTAGCTCTGCACTATGGTAGTACAGACAGCCGTGACTCCGGGTAGGACCCGAAGACTTTTATTCAAAATACCATATGGATCACTGAGGAGACGCAGTGTGGAAAGGGTAAGCTGTGATTTCTTTGTCCTGAATGCATGCCCAGAGGATGAGGAGGGTATCATTTGATAGCAGTTATCTGCCCTGTTAGCAGTCAGAACTAATAAGGATTATGTCATGGGGCGAAGAAATTACCAGTGGTGTGTGCCATGGTAGGAATTACTGTTGGTGGGACCTGTGTGCTGATGAATGGGAATTAATATTTGTCAGAGGCTGTGTGGTAACTTAGAGTGGAAATTGATGCCAGAAGGAGTTGTAAGATAACATACAACAAATGTAACTAGTTAAAGACTCTGTGGCAATAGTTGGGGGTAATAATTTCTGAAAAAAAAAATAGTTTTTAATAATCAGTACTCACTGAGAGAGCATGATGGCAGATGGCAGTACTGATACTATAATAATAATAATAACAATAATAATAATAACAACAATAATAATGATAAATGTCAAATACTGAACACCAGAGGAAAGCTGAGGGTGGTGTGGAAGGGCTCTGTGTAAGTGAGCACAGAGAGAGATGCCCACCGGTGTCTGTCCCAGCTGAGATGAGCAGTGAGGGCTCTGCAGTGCACAGAGTCTCTCTAATCATTGCCAGCTGAAGTGGCACCACAGGATAGCCCTGGACAGCCAAGGCAGTGCTGCTGCTTTCACGCTGCAGCAGGAATAGCAGGGGGTCCTGAGGAAACTGCAGTAGTGTCATTAATTACTTGGAAGCACATCACCCTAGCAGCAGTGCCCAGGGAACCAGGGGGTCCAGGCACTTAGAAGATTGATGGGCTGGCAAAGAAGTGGTGCCTGGGACAGGGGGCTGAGCTCAAAGCATGCTGGACACCCACAGAGCACACACTGAGCACACATCTGGCACACACCAGGTGCTTTCAGGCTGCCTTTGCCTGGTGCTGCCTCTGACAGAGCTGGCAGGGGCAGCACAGCCCTCCAGGGCACAGGGACACCTGGCACAAACACTCCTGTCCCAGCTTGGCACTACTGATGTCTCCCGAAACACTGGTTGGCTCACGGATAGGGCACCTTCTGCTCATCCTGCCCTCAGGGGGTTTGGGTTCAGTGCCCCGCGGGTGGGCAAGGGGTGCTGCACTCACTGGTGGCAATTGTAGAAGCTCTACAAGCCCAGAGTGGCTCAGAGTTGGTCTTTTCACCCAGGACAGAGGAAAACCTTTTCTTGAGGCATCTGTTTTGCCGAAAAGCAGTCTGGCTGCAGTGGAAGCCACCTGTGAGTTTACTTCAAGTCTGTTGCACTCAAAAAAAAAAAAAAAATCTGCTTTTGTTCATTTCAAACCAATTTTTTCAGCATTTTTCTTTCAAAAAGAGTGTAATTTCATTCATACAAATTCCTTTTTTTTTTTAAGGAATATGAGAAAAATCTCAAAAATTAAAAGCTGTTAAAATGTTTTGGTTAAACACAAAGGCTTTTTGTTGTTTGTTTTTCTTTCTCCTCCATTTGGCAGAAGAGAAGGCAGAATAACTTTTTGTTAACCTGAAAAATATTTCCTTTGCCTTTCCAGTCCATCAAGCAAACCAAAGATAATCAATTATTCACACAGATTTGGTCTGCTATTGTTTGGTTGTGGCTTGTTGTTTTGGAGAGCATTCAGAAATGTCCCTCCCAGTAAATTTGGGCTTTGTGTTTCAAGATGCTGGTTCTGAGAGGAGCCCAGGGCAGACAGCCCTGATGCCTTAACCTTCCTCAGGTCAGGTTTTATTTTGTCCCTGTTCCCTGCCTGGCACTGCTGCCACTGGACCAGGGCTGGAATCTGGTGGTTTGCAGCTGCTCTTGAGAGTGTGGGGAGGCAGAGTGTGATGTCCCCTTCCAAGGTGGCTTCCTGCAAGTTGGCAGATGATTTTCATCCAGACTGAGCTCTCAGCTGCTGCAGGGCCACTGTCCTGTGCTGCTGATGGCCACAGGGGGTCCCTCCATGTCTGGAGAGGCTCATGATTTTATGCAGACTGTGCCTGAGGCTGAGTAGTCATAAAACTGTAGAATATTTGGGTTGGAAGGACCCTTAAAGATCGCCTCATTGTGACTCCCCCACCATGGGCAGGATGCCACACACCACATCAGGTTTCTCAGGATCCCATGCAACCTGGCCCTGAACACTTCCAGGGATGGAGCAGCAAGAGCTTCTCTGGGCAGCCCATGCCGGGGCCTCACCAGCCCCACAATCCTTTCCTGACACCTAATTTAAATCTCTTCTCTTTTAATTTAAAACCATTCCCCCTTTTTCTGTCACTGTTTGAGACCCCTACAGCAGTGCAGAGAATGTGAGCTCGCTCTCCTGTTCATGCACACATCCCCTTTGGAAACAGGTCATCCCCACTGACCTGCCTGAGCAACAGCTGCCCGAGTCTTTGCTTTGCTCTGTGCATTCCTCCATGTGATGGAGAGGTGTAAAAACCAGCAGCACTCTCACTGGGCGTTTCCAGGATGCAACCCCATGGCAGGGAGCACGGCAGAGTACAGAAATGCCTTCAGAAGATGTTGGAGAATGTTAGTATTTATATAGGAGGCAAGAGCAGCTGCATAAGGGTGACCAGCACTGCAGGGGACTTCACGGTGTGTACAGACTCAACAGCTCCACACACAGCCCAAGTGACACTGTCAGGGCAGTTGTGTTGTTTTATTTTCACTCACATCCACAGTTTATTTCTCTCCTTCCCACTTCTTGACCTAAGGTTGGGGTAGTTTAGGCTTCTCAAGCAAATGCTGGAGCCTTGCTAAAAGGGTTGCCAGAGAATTTGATGGGATGGCTTTTGCAACCACTTCTTTTTTGTCCTCTGTCCTTGCTGTTTTTCTCTCTGCCTCATCCCAGAAGTGCCCCACCAGGCACCTGACCCGTGAGGCTGTGGCCAGCCTGGCTGAAGGATGAATCGTGTTCTCTCTGCCTGGAGCCCCCCACCAGCTAGAGCTGGCAGGGCAGATCCCCTGCACTTAGGGTCCTGAAGCCACACAAAATCTGTTTCTAATTTCTAAAATCCCACTGCAGCAGTGAAAGAGCCTGAAACACAGTCCTGAGTGAGCAGGTTCCACATGCAAAGACTGGGATGTGAGAGATCTGTGCAATGCATGGCACACACCCAGCAGAAGATAGGGCTTTACAAAGGCTTTTACAAGCCCAGGGGGAAAAGGGCAGTGCTAAATATTAGTAGGTATGACACAGGGACCACCAGACATGTCAGCTGAGGCAGAATTAAGCACTGTGCTTTGTGCCACAGGGCACACTGGGAGCTGGTGTCAGGACTGAGGACTGAGTTGAGTTCATCTAATTCAATGATGATGTCTGTGAGATGTTTCCATCCTGACCAGCACTTGGGGTGGCATTTGGGATCACTGTAAAGGCAGTAAAAATATTATATGGGGGCTGAAAAGGAGGTCCCCTGAACTCACATTTGACTGATTTAATAACTCCTTAACCTGCAGCCAGCCCTACTTTAACCAGCACACACACCTCGGTCTGAAGAGGACCCCCCAGAAAAACCCCAGGAGATGTGAATCCCATCCCTAACACAGCATTTCCCAACACAGAGCCCTCCCCAGCAGATCTTCCTTCTCTGGGTCTTCTTCCCCTAGCATTTTAACCAGGCAGTCCCTTCTCCCCTTGCATTATTGATGTGAGAGGGTTTGTGCCTCCCAGCTATGTTTATTACATCCATGTGCTGCGGATGTGTGCAAGAGGAAGATGAATAGAGTCCTGCTAATGTCTAACAAATGCCTAGCACCATCCAGAGATCTCTTTCTGCTGCTTCAAGGCACTGGTAAGGAAGAGCACAATTTATTCCTTCTCTCAAGACCTCACTGGCTATTTTCCAGCCACAGGAATGTTTCTCACCACAAACACAAGGCACTGGGGTTTTTTTTAGAGTTAGAAAGCCCACAGAAAACATGCAGCTTCCTTGTATTAAAAAGGAACAAGTCAGCCCTCTCTTCTGCCTTTGAGCTCAAAGCCTGGCACTGCAGAGGCAGTGTGAAAAAGAAGGCCATCTCCAGGCAAAATGAGGTGCTGTAAGAAACTAATCAAGCTGGGAGAGGTCTGGCTGGAAAAGCCATTTTAAATTGGGTTTTGCAGTTTGTGCCCCAGCTTTAGGTCCCTGTTCCCAGCTATGATAAATTAAAGGCCTCGTGCCCAGTTGTGTCAGTGGATGCTTGCAGCTCAGCAGGAATTTAGTGCAGACTGCTTTTTTATTTCTTGTGCTTCCAAAGAAGATAAGATTAAAAAATGCAGCCAAAGCCCCATGCCACAGCTCCACTGTCCATTACACAAATGTAAATCTATACTAGCAGGAAGCTGGGACTGCTATTTACCTATGACACTTCCTCTCTGAATGGATATCCATGAACACTCACTCGTATCATGACTTTAAAACACACCAGGCAGAGATAAATCCGTAAATGGATATTTATTGCCATAGAAAACAGATGGCAGAAGACAAAGCTCCCATGTTCTTATCCCAAGCTGCAAGCACGTTAAGAATGCAGCAGGAAACGTCATTCCTCCTATAAATAAATTTCTCTTGAGAAGAGAGAACCCAGGGCTGAAAAAAAAGTCAGTGTTTCTGCTCTGCAGGCCAAGTCTGAGGCAGGTTTTCCCACGCTACTCTGCAGCTTATGGCGACCTTTGCTTTTGGCAAAAGAGGAGATTGCCTCCAAGCAAACCCAGCAAAAGAGCTCCAATACATCTTGCTGCTGCACAAACCTACCAGCACTTTTATTATTCTGAGCTACTGACTTTCCTTCTCGAGCAGACAAAGCATAATAGCATAATTCAGCATTCAGCTAGTTACTAATAATTTTTCCAGCATGGATTCAAGAGCAGAGTGGTGGGAAACCTCTCTCACTGAGGGCTGCAGGGTCCAGCAGGGAGGAACAGGCAGACCTTGCAGCACTCAGGGAGGGGTGATGCTGGCCTGTGGAACCCTTGGTGCAGGCTCTGTGAGTGATGCTGAGAGCACTCGCTCTGACACCGCCGCTGAGCGACGGCTCCAAGGGATGTTGATCTTTCCAGTTCACGCTGTTTCCTTGAAATCTCTCACGCTGGCATGCAGGTCCTGCAGCTCCTTGCTTAGCACCTTCACTGACAGTTTTTGGACGGGTCTCTTACCTTGACAGCATCACTACTAATCTGATGGACTGCCGAGGTGACAGCAGAGTTACTCAGATATCATAGATAACAAACAAACAGTAGATATTTGAGTGCAGAAGTTGCCAAAGACAGAAGAAAGACCTTGAAGCAAGGAACTCCTGTTGTCTTAGCTGTTTTCTGGAGGTTACTCAAGTCTCAAGGTGATGAAAACTTATTCACCATCCCTATAGACAAATAATTGTATCCAAAAAAAAACAATAAAAGGCTAATCTTAAGTTGCAAATCTGTCACCTGTGTAATGTTCTGATATAATCACTTGTGACTGCCGAAACATCAATTTTATCTGCTTCATCTGAGCTTTATCTCTTCTGACCTGTTCACAAGTATTTCGGAGGAACTGGTTTAATTTAAACTCTACCTAGACAGATAAATGCTTCGTGCACCTCTCAGGTGTCTAGAAGTTATAATATTTTGTGACACTTCTAAAAGGTGTAACAAATCAAAACAGACTTCTCTGTGAAACGGATCAGGAGCTGTGCCAGACTTCATCCCCCCCAAATGCATGCAGGTTAACAGTGCAAGAGGCAAGAGCATGGCAGAGGTTAATGGATAGTGACTGGTGAGTTCTGAAGAATTTGGAACCAGGATACTGCTCAAATTGGCTTTCAAATGGTTGGAGCTTAATTGAATTATCGAGAGCTCTCAAGGCCTGGAGACCTCACGAGCAGAGGTTCTGCTCTGAAATTTCTAGCACTTCAGATTCTTGTTTTGGTGAGAAAATGAAAAGCATTTTTTTTTACAAATTGGCATTTGTCGCCTGTGCATTGGCCAAACACTGGGACAGAAAGGCCAGGGAGCAAAGCAAGGGCAAGCCCAGGGACAGAGGCTGGGAGACAGAAATGAGCCAAATGTTTTGGATTCGGGTGAAGGGAAGGGGGGAATCATGTTAATACAGTTCTAAAACTGTAGGGGGGCGAAAAGGCTCCTCCAGTTCATGGATCCTTCTGGCTGATAAGCCTGCTCAAAGGGTTTTTCAGGTAGCTGGTACCATGATCACACTCCCAGCAGCAGCCCCAAACTCAGGAGTTGGGGTGATTTAGTACCAGGGTTAGTTTCCCTCAAGGTAGTGCTCCATAGCCGAGAAGGCAAGACCTTACCACCCTAAAGTGGAGGATCCTGGAAGGGCTTTTCATTTCAGAGACTGTGTTTCTTGCAAGGTCAGCCAGTGAGAGATAATAAAAAGTGGCAGTTTGGGTGTTTGAAATACCTTCCAACCTGTCCCAACCTAAAGTCGTAGTCCTATCTTCTAGCCAGGACTTATCCCTGGGAGGGTTTAGGCATGCTTTCAGCTGGGTTTTAAAGTCCAGGCATAGAAAGTCTTCAGACTTTATCAGTTCCTGATCCATACAAGGGATTGCTTGAATGTTGCTTCAACAATTTCCTGAACTAACAGCATCTTCAGACATCAAAGTATGGTACATGCCTTTTTCTAGTTCTTAGTGTATTGATCAACTTTTTCATCCATCTAAGTCAGGATAATGTCAATGTTTGGAAAAAAAATCAAAACCAAACAGTGACTGAGCAGCAAATTTACACTTCATAGATCTTTTCCATTTTCACTCTAAACACTTCTTTGGTGCAGACCAGACACCAACACAAGCCTGTTAAACACCAGAAATTACTTCAGTGAAGCTCACAGCACCAGGATCCTTCCAACCAGCCTGATGGAAATCATGGAAAAGGCTGTTCTGACCAAAAGGGAATCAGTTGTGTAGGTAGTCAGTCACACAGGTCCTATTTTGCTGACTCAAGTTCAGAAAGTCGGATTGAGATTTCAGACACATTTCCAAACTTGTGGCCAAACCTTCTGTTTGAGCTTAGCTTATTTCCTGGTGAAGTATATACTATCCTCATTGTCTCAGTCATTTCTAATGGCTTCAATGAAATGGTGATTTTTCATTCCACAAGAAAATGGATATGAATGATTCTTACACTTTAATTTTGTTGTTGTTGTTGTTGGGACCAAAGTTTCACACTCTCCAAATTGCATAGGCAAGGAGTACAACTAGTCTCCACTTCCCAAAGATTGCACACAAAAAGCTTCTGGAAAGATAATGGAGTGCAAATGATGCCATTGAGTCACCCGCACACACTCTACAATCCAGCTGGATTTCTGGAATATATTTAGAAGGTGCAATTAGGGTTGTGCATGCTTTAAAATAAGTGAGCAAGCTTCTTAATTAAGGTTGAAAATCATTTTAGTTTCCAGTACTCCCTCTATAAAAGCCACCAATCTTGATGAGGTGGGACCACAGGTATCTATTTTCTCTCCAAGTTTTGCATCAGCACAGATTAGGTAAACTCTGTGTGAAATAGCTAAGGACTGATAACCTGCAATTAATGTTGGTGTGCTGAGCATCCACCCTTTGGGGATCTATGTGCAGAACAAGTACCATTTTACAGTTTTACCATTTTAGTTCAGAATAGAAATCCCTGCAAGAGCGAATCAAATCAGCCTTAACTCAAAAGTTCCTGCCACAGGGAGTTTCCACCCTGCCAGCTCCCAGCAGAGCAGTGATGGGATGAGATGTGTTTTGGAGAAATTCAGCTAAGAGAGATTAAAGGTAGGGGTTGGTGTCTCGATTAGTTTGTGTTCCTCATGTTGGCTTCCTTCCAACTGTACCTTCAGCGAGCCTACATTTACAAGTTCATCATGAAACCAAAATAATTTTTATTACTGTTTTAGGACTCTTCATTAGTCAAAGAAAAGAGAGTAATGTGTGTCTTCTGGAGACAACTCATCCCAATTTCTTCAGAGACACTGTCCACCAAGTTGAACCAGGGTAGGTTGAGATTGGATACTAGGAAAAATTTCTTCCCTGAAAAGTTGATCAGGCATTGGAACAGGCTGCTCAGGGAAGTGGTAGAATCACAGTTCCTGGAAGTGTTCAAAAGACTTGTGGATTTGTCACAAACCATTGACATGGTTTGGTGGCAAACATGGTGGTTCTGTGTTGACAGTTAAGCTTGATGATCTTAGAGGTCTTTTCCAATCAAAATGGTTCTGTGACTCTACATGTACAACTCCAGCAGATGCAGGGCAGGTGCCAAGCAGCAGAGCCCTGTGCTCCAGCCTCTGTGTCCTTGAAGCTGTGTCTACAGAAAGAGTTGTTCAATTTTAAGATATTCTGTGTTTGTATGTCTCTCTTTTGGAGACATTTCAGAGAGCCTGAGGGAATGTCTGAACCTGCTCTGAAGGACAGATCCATGACCATATTCTGGAATAGTGTCCCATATCTACGTGCTTTCAGGCTGTGGCACCAGAAGCAGATCACTGAGTCTGCACCAGTGGCTTGATAAAAGGCCAGATATGTCACCTGAGAACAGGGCAGCTGGGGAGGTGTGAAAGGGACTGGATGCTATACTTGCACTGTCTCCAAATGCCCGTTCTCTGCAGGATAGATTTATTTTGGCATTCAAAGAGATGCGTGTCTCATGACAGTTTCTCTGCACAAATGCCCATATTTATCTGATAAAGATGCTGAGGTTTGCCTGGTAAGAGCACTGTCAGAAATTCAGGGGAAGAGCACAGGTGAGTGAGCTCTCCTGATCAATGTGATCCATGAGAAATTGTCACTACTCACAGTAGAGAATGACAGTGTCCTTTTTGTCCTCCACAGTAGTCCAAAAAATCTCTCCAACATCTTGCTTTAATTAACCCATTTGCTGTAGGTTCCATAGGCACTGTACATCTCTTACCACAAGGCTTGTCCTGCATGGGTTGTAATATTATCCATGGTGCTTTGGAGCTTCTTAGGAAGCTGAATGGGTTTGGCAACAAGTAACTTTCTGTCTTTCAGTCTTTCCTTAATGAACCTGCCGACAGGGAGAGGAGGATGATCAAGATTAAAACCCTATAGGTAGTTTACCCTCATTAAAGGTCCAGATTTTCACAAAATACAAGAAAAGTGAATTGCCAATGTTTCACAGTCTCTCCTTTGCTCAGAGCTGACTTCAAAGCTGTTACTGTTGCCTGAGGGCAGAGCCTGGAGTTCCCAGTATTTGAAAACACTGTCCAAGAAAATCTGTCAAGGCCAATATGATAAACAGGCTATTGCAAGAGGGGAGTTTGGCAATCCTACACCACAACTTAAAATTATTCCTTATAATATACTGGACTTTACACATTACAAGGCTCTGCAGGCATTGATCCTCTGCAGACCTCTGCAGGACCCAGCCAGTGCTGTTGCTCCCACTTGGCAGCCAAGATGCTTTCAGGGTAAAAGCCAAAGTGAACTGCCAACACCCCACAAATCTGGGAGTGTTTGATGCAGGATCAAACCTCAGGGCTCCCGTTAGCTGGAAGTGCAGATCCACATCCCTTTCCTCCCTCTCCAGCATCTCTCCACCCAACTCATGCCTGCAAACCACAGCAGAGACTAGGAGGAGGCTTTCTAATTTTCATAATTTCCACTCTGAAATGTTGGAAAGCTTCCTTTTTCCATCCTGGACTTTGTTGTAATGCAGCCATTGTGTATCCTCCCATAAACTTTCAAATGCACCAATAGTGGCAGTTTCCTGCAGAAGAAAAAGGGTTTGCTTCAGTTACAGCAAGTGGGAACCTGGCCAAGAAGAGTCATAAAGCCAGAGGACGTTGATTTTTAAAAGCACAGTTATGTTAGTGCATTCCAATGTATCCAATCAGTCACTGGAGAGCAGTTAAAGTGGCCTTGGGGCCAACCTCCACCTCCTGGAGAATGGTGTCAGGGGAAAGATAATCAGGCTGATGCTAGTGGATGACCTAGCCCCCTTTTCCTGACAATCAGTCACAGCAGACCTTGTGGTGCTGGCCAGGCTCTCGGTCACAGAAGTATTTTGAAAGCTTTTCATTTGTGAGCTTTGTTTCATACTAATTCACAAATGCTGTTATCCACCCTAGACTGGGAGGGAAATTGCTGAAAGATCTAGAACAAGGGTGTAGGCAGCAGAAATGTTTTCCTGCAAAGGCCAAGAGATACCATGGGGTCTCTGAACATCCCTAATAGCACCCAGCACTAGTATTTTCTCTGAAATCAGCACCTTTTTCCCCAGGAGTCCTCTGTGTAAGGGACTCAGGGTGAAAGTACTCCATTTTAGAGGGAAGGGAGCAACACATTTCTGAAATCACTGCCTTTTAGAGACATTGCAGATGGAAACCCACAAATCCAGACACCCTGAATCATGTGAAGATGGATCAGGCATCTTGTGCAGCCCAGGGTATCTATCACCTCAGTCTTGCACTCAGCCCCTCTCCCTTGAGGTCCCTGCTTTGCAAGGAGCCACTGCAGGCCTGACCTCAAATTCCCTGGGCACCAGCCTTTGAGAAACCTTCTGTTGTTTCTGTTTCATAACGATTGCCCACTGGGGAGGCACTGACCAACTCTCCCTCCCAGTTCCTAGCTTGCAAAGCCAAGAAATACCAACATAAAAAGGTCCACATTTTCTTATCCTGGAATGAACTGACCACGTCTGGTCACACAGGGACAGAGCCCAGAATACCATCTACGTGGGCTTTTCTTTCCCACGACAAGTTTCCCAATCAGAGCTTGAATAAACATTGGGTCATCACCAATTTATAACGGCAGAGATTTATGTCTCCCTTGATCACATTTTTATAGAAGTAGAAATAAGCTAACTATTCTATCCATATCTTAATCACTCTCTGACAAAACCAAACACACTATTTTGAAATCAAACAGATTCACAGTGGGTGTTCCCTGCCAAGGCAGTGATTCTTGTCTGACTGCTGCGTTCAGTGTTGATTTTGGTGGGCTTCAGACATAAATCTTCCCAAAGACCATTTCTCTCACTGCACAGAATAAGAGCCCCTTTGTTACAGCAATGATGCATTTGGGACACATCTCCATTGCTCTTTAGACCAAGGCAGACACTTAATAAGGCTGTTCTCATAGCTGAGTACCCTTTTTCATCTCCTTTCCACGATGGAGCAGAAGAGTCACAGGTACTGTAGCTGGGAAAGGTGAGGGTGGCTGTTGGTCTCTGTCCCCTCTTCTTGGCAGAGCAATGGTTTGGAGGAGTGTTTATACTGAGGTCTAGGCAGAAGCACCTCAACAGAAATGTGCAGTCATTTATTCTCCTCCTGAACCCTGAAATAAACCAAATGAGGTGAATTAGGACCAACTTTGTCTTTAAGTGCCTGGTTCTCACTAATACCTCATCCTGTGAAGGAAGTTTTCCCTGGCTTTGCAAGGTTGTGACATGGCTTCATCAATTGGTGCCTGTCCCTGATAAGGCTGAACCATGGCTGTCAGAGCCCTTCAGAGGTGGTTCCTCAACCCACATGTGCATGGCTTATCAAGGGCAGTGGACACAAAAGGGCACTGCTGGTTCTGCCTGTGGGGTGCAGGCAGAGCCCAAGGGCAGCTCTCTGTCCTAGACAGAGGTGGAGCAGGAGCCAAATCAGGGTGACACAACAACACAAATCATGAGTGCAGATCAAATACCTTCAGCCCTGTGGGATCTTCATGTCTGGGTGGAGATTGTGCTGTGTCTGAGCTGCATCTGGAGCTGGGGAGGGTGTGTGGGACCTACAGGAGAGGACATGGTGTGGCATTCCAGGCTGACATGGAGGGCCTGGTGGAAACTGCCCAGAAGAAATGAGGGCAATCTTGCATGTGGTTCAAAGTGGATTGCATGGATAGAATATATGGCTCTAAGCAATGAAGCAGTGAATTTATTTCAACCACATAGGGCTATTCAACTTGTGAACAACATTAGCTGGGTTTTGATCCCTCCTTTTTTTCTGAGCTACTGTGGCGCTTGGGCAGAACTTCCAAGTTCATCATTCTCCTAAAAGTTCCTATATTTGTTTTCCTTAGACTCGAGACTTCTTTTTAAAAAGAAAATATGCTATATCCTTCAGCTGCAAATGATTTAATAGCTTTTGGCTTTGTGTGATCTGAATATTTTCTTGTTCTCTTGCTTTGCAGCTGTGACCTACTTAATTACAAGCAGGAAACAAATCCCAGAATCATTAGACTTTCTGCCTGGCTTGAAGAAGGGGAAAAAAATAAAAAATCTCATGTTGTTAAATTCTAGGATGTCCTTCTTAATAACAGGAAGTCGAGCTCCAGATAGCAACAGTGAACATTTGAATTCTTTGTGCATCAAGATAAGAACAGCAAAGAGCTTATGGGTTTTATTTTTTATGGCATGGATGCTTTTGGGGCAGGGGAAATGACAACCACTTCTAACAGCCAAAATGGGAATGAGTCATAAGTTTCTAAATCAAGAGCGTAAATCCTCTTTGTTTTAAGTTCTGAACAGCTTCAGTCTGCTCTGTCTGTAGAGACAATGAAGTGACTGACTTGCTTCTTCGATCTGGCAGCTTTCAATCCATTTCATCCTCTTTTCAGGAAGTTTGAGCAAACAAGCCAGACAGTGAGTTAGGATCCCCCATGGCAAAGCATCAGGCTGGGAGACAGAGCATGAGAGAGTTTGATTAATTTCTCTCCACCTCTGCAGGAGTCTGGGCTACCATTTACACCTCCTTAAACTCAGAGCCCATCTGGAAATGCTGGTGGGGATAGCAGCTGTAGGAAGCAACCAGAGAAAAGGAAAGTCAGGACTGGCATCCTCTGAGACCAGCTGTCCCACACGGGCACTTCAGCCCTCTTGTCCCTGTCTATCACAGCCCTGCTAGCAGCTCAACAGTACAAACCTCCCAGTGCATTGTGAGGCAATAGAAGCTGATGTTTGCTCAGGGTTTTAAACCAACCAGCAACAGAAGTGCAAGTTATCCTCTTCTGTCAGCTGTGCATGCATTATCACTGCAGATGGCATGGATCCAGTGCTGTCCTACAAAAAATGGAGATTTTCCATTAGCAGGAGCCACAGGGGCCTGCGTTTCAGGAGCAAACAGGGTAGAGGTCAACTCTTCTGCTCTGCTGAGAAGGTCTAACTGGTCCCAGCTGGGGAGATGTTCTCAGCATGAAGATCTGCTGCCATACGGAAATTCCCCTCTGTTGACTCCTGCATTTCCCACCTGCAGATTGATTGTGCTGTGGCAACAGCAGCAACCCAGGAGCCCCATGTGATCCAGCCCCAGTGCAGATGCTGTGAGTGAGTGTGCAAGTGTGTGCACACACAGGCCTTTGTGGCTTTAGCAGCCCAGTGTGGCTCGATCTGGGACATCCCCTTCCTCCATAGCAGCCTCCCTACACACATTTGGCATTGCCTGGATGTGTACAGCACTATTCCCACAGGGAGCACACATGTACATACCCAATCTTCACCTCAGGGAACGTTTATTTACCCAGAGTTACGCTCATTTTGATAATCATTGTAGGAGCTTTCAACATAGAGGGTACATTATCAACCCAAGATATCTTAAATATTTCTGCTTTTTGCTGCATAACTCCCACGGAACTTGACCAGTTGGCTTTCTAGAACCCTTATTTACTTTTTAGTGTGAAACAGTTCCCCTGAGATTTCATGTCACCTGACAAATGTCAGTGAATTAATCTGTTGAGGAAATGGAGACCCATAAAGCTGTGTGACTCTTTTAATATTGTTCAAGAAACTGATGACTTTTCTGGAATAGGACCAGATCCCTCCTCATTTTCACTCTGAAGGTTATATTTGACCTGCTTATCTTCCTCTCTTTCCAGTGACAAATACATCCTAATCTGCAATATCATTATTTACTAGTAATTCTTTATAAGAAGCTTCAGAAGAAATTAAGTATGCTTTCTTTATTTTAGGCCAGAACAGATTTTCCAACCCATAAACAAGATCAAACATGAGAAATCTGGACCACTGATTTTCAAAAATATGTTCCCTTTGCCCTCTTTCTTTTAAATGAAATGCTCATCCTTGTTTGTGAACAGAAGGGACTTTGTATCAGTCATTGAAAGCAGTGAGTGTTACCACAGGGCCTGAATCAGGCAGATACTTAAATATATCAGCAGGATAAGTTGTAAGAAAATGTTCTGCTGCAATGGGCCATTTATGCTGTGAGTAGGCTTGCTTTGCGTGGACTGCAAGGCTCCCCTTCATTAAATTATCCACCATGCCATAGGGCAGAACTGCAGACTGCCTGTTCATAAGCCACCAGATTTGTCCCCTCTCCCAGGCAAATACTGCCAGTTAAGGGACACCCGCAACATGAAAAATTGTGTCCTCCAAACCACAGTCCTCAGCCAAGGCCATTGGGACAGCTTGACCATCACCTGATAAAGGGTGGGAAGCACAAGATGAATATATAATTCAAAATTATATGAGCACATATGTAACAGGGGAACCTCTCATAAGGAATCATAGAAAGTTTTGGGTTGGAAGGGACCTTAGTGATCATCTCATTCTGGCCCCCAAAGGCAAACCAGTCACCAAAGGAATAAGCAAAAGCTTGAAACAAGAAGGGTGTAACTGCACCAGTGTGTGTTCAGTCTGCAGTCCGAGATTCAGTGCCCACCTGATGGGCACAGACACAGGTTTGTCTCAGGTTCATATTGTTTCACCCCTGAACCTTGGCAGAGGCTATTTTAGACATCGGTGAATAACATGGAAGGAGAAAACAGCTGAGCTGCTAGGTGAGCTCTAGGTTGTTTCCTGTCCATACATGCCTCACAAGCAGGCTGTGGTTTTTTTCTGTTTTCTTCTGGCCAGAAATAATTCTCTGGAGCATTTCTGCTCATAAGAGCAGAGAGCAGGGTGAAGATGAACCTTGTGGTGACGGGCATGTGCAAGCACGTGCTGCTTTGATTGGAGAGCCTGGACGTTACAGTGCCCAGCAGGATCAGAGTTAATCACAAGCTTGGGTTTCCAAAGTGAATAATCGTATTTAAGATCTCACCATTCACTTTCTGCGGCTGTTCTGCACTATTTCCTTAATACATTGTCCTGACCTACATCCCCTCCTGCAGACTCATTCACCACAGCATCCATGGAGAAAGAGGATTGAATAGCAAATCTCTGCACAATCTCTCTCATGTTTCGGCAGAGTAGAAGTGAAAATCACTTTGGCTGGTGGAATATTAGGGACAAGTAAAAGCCCAGCTTTATAGGATTCACCTACTTTTAAACCTTGTTAAATCGCTAACACAACTTACTTTAGGAAATGAAATGTGTATGATTTGAGGAGATGACATACTCTCCTCTGTCAGTCAATAAAAATCTCTCTGGAGTGAGAACATGAACAGCCTTACACAGAAGGAGCTGCTGTTGGCATAATGATAATGTTTAGCACTACCAGAGCACTTTACATTTTCAAAGAGCTTTAGAAATGTTACGATCAAGGTGGATGACTGGAATAGTAAATTTTCATTCTGTTATCACTGTGAAGCAGCAGATCATTTCATTATGGAACATTTTAGGCCATATGGACTTGTGAGAACATCTTGAGGAAATTGGCCAGGATTTCTGACTCATAATCTTCGTCCTAAATGCAACCAGCAGGGAAGTCTTCAGTTTCTTGAATTTTCTCTGCAGGAAAGTTTTCAGGCTGTCAGTGGTGGCAGGGGAGGCTGTTGATATCTGTGGTTTTGGATGTGGAAGGAGAGTGTTAGGAGGTAACTGAAGCAGTGCGGGCACAGGCATCATGTTTGCATGGGGTAGCACACCTTTGGGCCGATACTTCCAAGAAAAACTTCTTGGCTAACAGTTCCAGAGAGGTCAGCTAGGGGTGTTGGTGCCTCCTCTACAAGTCTGTAAGGGCAGGCATGATCATTGTCCAGATGTTGTGGCCCAGCCAGACTGAGGTCACAATCTTTTAGCAATCCAAATGCAGAGCCAGCTCTTAGCTGATCAAAGCTCTCAGCAGACCTGGTGTGGACATCTACACTTTATTTTCACTCCTCTTAGATTTGGGAGTTCCTCTGTCTAGAGCATATATGCTGTACAATAGTCCTCAAGGTCTCAGGATTTGCTTCTTCAACTCAAATGCCACTCCCAGTCCCTTCTAAACCCTTCCCTCAAAGCTTTCATTATGCAGACAAAGCACAAAAATACAAGAAATAAAACTAAAAATATGCAGTCCTTGCACTCTGGGAAGCTCCTACTGAACAGACAGAAATCCTCCATGATCCGTCCTTGGGTGGCAGCAAGGTCACACGTCAGGGGAAAGACAGAGAAGCCCAGATGGGTCAGCATGAGGAATGACAGCTCCTTGACTTGGGGGAAATGGGGCACTCAGAGGCTCAGGTTCTCAAGTGGATCTGGTGCACAAGGACCATTTGGAAATCCTGGAGCTCTGTGGTTCAGTGCAGCTGCAGGAGGGAGGTCACTGCTCTTAGTGCCCACCAAGTGCCCTAGCTCTGCCTGGGCACATGTGAAGGGAGAAGGGTGGCTCCTTATCCATGTGTTTGATAACTTGGCTGTGTGACATCCCTTAACTGTTCCCATTACATCACACAAGAAATTGATGTGCCATTAAGGCACAAGGAGAAAATTCCAACTAGTTAAATATCTCAGGAAAGCATATCCAACATAAGAAAGCACGAAGCTGTGACATGAAAGGGAACTCTGGGCACAAAGCTCTGACAACATTAATCCTCTTTACATTGTAGTGAAATAAAGATCAAAAAGGGCCATGAATTTCAAATAGAACCTAAAAGACCACATTGGGCTGGAGCTGCAGGGACCACTGGGGCCATGTGTGGAGCAGAAACAGGATGTTTCTGGTATGTCTACAGCAAACCAAAGGAAACTGCTTCCCGCCCAGCCTGTCCTTCTTTCAACCAAACACATCCACACCGGTTGGAAAGTGGTGGGTAGAGGTTTACTCCAGAGCATCTTGGAGAGAGATGCTGAACTGCTCTTCCCAAGGCCAGAATACACAAAGGTGAGCATGGACATGTCTCTCAAGCTCCTGGTGAAGGCAGCACCCACCTACACCAGTGCACAGCAGGGATTTGCAGGGTCTGCAGAGAGGAGGAGATGCCTGCAGGGCTTGGGAGGGGAAATCCACCCCCAGCCTTCAAGTCCCAGTGACAGTCCCATGAAACAACAGGGGGGTTGGTTTTTTGCTTTTTTCCAAGGGAAATAAGGAGCTATTTTTATACCCTAGTAACAGCCTTTGGACTGTTTCAGTAAAACGTGGGAGGTTTCATAGTAAATGTTTTGGCTGACATTTTCTCAGAAACAGTGGGAAATAATCAGTGCATAATTAGAGAGGAAAAGACCTGCAAATGTCTATAGATCTATGTAGCATGCAAAGGGCTTTTTTTTCCTAATTGACCTTAGTGAAGGGGAAGTTGACCATGTTTTATAAAATTATAATATGATTTAAAATATGATTTTACAGAAATTACTCAAAGGGTACACCAGTGGAAGAGCCAAGGTGCCAATTCTCAGTAATTTTTTCTCCTCTCTTCTGCCATTCCCTGTAGCAATAACCTCTTCTGACCATTTTGGATAAGAAAGAGCAGTCTGTGGTGTCTTCCTCGAAAAGAGCTCTTTTGGCAGAGTATCCCTTGACTCTAGAGAGGATGGGCTATCTTCTCCCATGGCTGCAATTCCCTTGTGTCCTGCAAGGTGGAATGTGCAATCTCTACTCAGGCAGCTTTTACCCTCTCAAAAAATGCTTGGTGTCTGGTCAACAGGAAAACCTCTGCAGGAAACCAGACAATCTGCTCTAATCATGAAGGTAAATCTATCCACTGAAATGTTCACTGGGCCTTCTATAGACTCAAGTGACTCCTAAGGAGACTGATCCAGTCTATCAGTTAAATAAATACACAGAACTGTTTTCAGAAAGTCTGATTATGTCATCAGCCAAGTGAAAAGGCTCCTTCAGAGCTGCCCTCATCTGTTGAGTAATTACCGAGTTGGGACAGGGGCCTAAAATCTCCTTTCAGCTGTTAGGAAAGACTTGATGCACATATGGGGCAGCTAATTTTAAAACTGTGGTATATCCTCCATTTCCTCTCCTCTCCTCTTTCCAGAATACCAAAGGGGTTAGGTCACATCCCAGAGCAATCACTTGCTGTGGTTTCTTTTCCCCCTCTCTGTTGTCCTTTATCAAACACATTTCTTTCTTTTCCTCTCTTGTGCTCCCAGGCAGAGATCTTATATATCAGGCTGTAGCCTGGGGCAAATATTGTCTAGTCAAGTTAGATATATATATATATAGATAGATATATATATATAACTCCTTTCTTCCAAATGAGGCTTTATAATGGAGATGTTCCTGGTCCCTTGTCTACATTGCTGCTAACAGAAGCAGTGTGTTATTGAGTTTACAGGCAGGAAAATAACCAAGAAAGCATGAGTATAGGGAGACTACAGCAAAGGCTCAACACCAAGAAAACAGGCAGGGACAGGAAGAAGAGGAAGGAAAACTGCACTTTGCAGAATGAATAGCTCCAAACAAGTTTAAAGGAAACATTATTACGATTTTATTACCATATTTTATGAAGCCACTTTAAAAACGAAGTCCTGAAGAAGCAATTAGGCTGAGAACATGAATTTTGCAGCTGTATTTTCCTGGCCCTCCACCTGCCCTGTCAATGAGCTGACGAGCATCCTTGTGCCGTTATTGTGACGCACAGCTCGCTTCGTGTCCTTCAGTCCTCAAAGAACAAGTTATGCGTGGGGTCACGGTGGGACAGACCTACAGAAAATCAAGCAGATATTAATATTCCTGCTTCTTCCCTATCCAGGAAGCTGAATCAGGGAAGACTTTGAGGCTTTTTGGTAATGATGCCTTCTCACCTCTGCTAAACCAGCAGTTTTAGGAGTTCAGTGTGTGCAGATCCCTCATGATTTCAGCTCAAGCTGTCCTGCCTATCCCTCTAAAAAGTGCCTCCTAGGATGTGCCTCCATGCAGGCATTCTCCAAACTCTGTGGCCTTTTTGCACACATTCCTTTGAAGGGAAAGTAAAATGAGTGAAAAATAGCACTGACAGGCAGCTGTCTCCAAGGGCACTGGATGGCACTGTGCCTTTGATAAAAACACTTCCAACCTCAGTTTCCCCACCTGGTGATTAAATAGGAAGTAGCACTCATTAGATTTACTTGAAAAATATCTTGCAACTTAACTCCATGATTTTTGTGGTTATTTAACTGAACTGCAAAATCCTCATCTTGATAAAGTATTTTCACCCTCACTGGACCAGTTCCCTCAGCTCAACTCATCATAGATGTTGACAGCATTGAAGTCTCCACCCAGACGAGCTGCTCGGGCAGGGAAACAGGCAGGGAACTGATGTCTTCTCAATAGCTATTTTAGGAAGGGATACCAGGAGTGGACCTTTGTATCCATAGACCAAAAAGGGTGTTTTGGCATCCAACTCTTCTGGAACTTTCTCCTGGCCTTGTTCAAATGAGATCCACCCTAATGAATGCATGCTCACCAAGGGTTAAAAATATCTCCACACCAACTGAATCAGGCTGATATTAAAAGGCCATTGTTTAGTCCATTTAACTTTCCAAAATATCACCCCTTGAGTAAATAAGGTGCTTTTCAGACAGTTGCATAATTCTCGTGTAAAGATTAAGTTGCCTTATGAGTCCAAAACATAAAAAGGCTCCAGAACAGACATCTGGGTGGGAAAAAGACTGGAGTGTAACTGTGCAGTGGTGAGTTAACACACAAAACGAAAGGATGAAATGTTGCATGTGGCAGAGCTGCCTTCTCAGATGTTCTTTGGGAGTGTTTGAAAGAGTTAAGCCCAATAGTGGAATGTCTTGGGAATGCTGGCAGACGGAGAGCGAGCGGCTTTTTTCTTCCCTCTGGATGGAGTCCCAGGACTGAGCATGCAAAGTGATGACTTTGGATCCGAGTTTGCTTCTTGGGTCTGCAGCGGAGAGCTGGGAAGTGATGCAGTGTTACCAAGAAGTCCTTTGCAAGGGATGTGCAAATGCCTTCCTAAGTCAGGAGAGGTATTTTTACCTCTTCCTCGCTCATCCTTGGGTGCAGCAGGACTCGCTTTGAGAAGATACACAGAGGGAGAAACCACATCCTGAAGGGCGTATGCAAAGGGAGAAAGACACATCCCCAAACAAAGTTTATTTTGGCTGCTGGTTTTTGTTGTCCGTTTTGGTTTGGCGGTTTGGTGGGTTTGGCTTTTTTTTTTTCCCTTGCTTTTTGTTCTCCTTCTTTGATGGAAATTTCAGTGACTCTTTAACCTTGCAGTTCACAAGGCGCCTTGGGATTAGCTGGTTGCCTCCGAGCAGGGAATCTGGGGTGATTCACCCAGGCTGTTGGCATGGCTGCTGTGCTCTTTGGCTTTGAGGATCTGCTGTACAGCTGGGACAGCCTGGTGTGGAGCCTGACGTCCCGGGCTCTGAGGACTTGCCGCTTTGGAAACCTGAGGCTCCTGCAGCTCATGCTGAAGCCATGGTGCATTTCCAGAGACATTTATCAGGTAGGGTAATAAAACACCAGGCCAGACCCTCAAACCCCAGTGCTGCAGGGGGAAGACCCCCTGGGAGTCTCACAGGGTCCTGTCCTGTTCCTACCAACCACTTTGGGTCCTACACAAGCGGTGGGACAGAGGGGACACTGTGGGCAGGGGAGGGGTGGCAGGAGAGATGTTTTCATTTGGAGGATGATGATGGGGTCTGCTGTGGTGTAACACAGGTCCAAACTCTCCTTCCTGCAGATCAGGGGGGAAATAAGTGAAAGCAATATCCCCTATATCCCCTTTCTTTGAGTTTTATACTCATAAGTACAACCTTGGCTTTTCTGCATCCTCAGGCTGTCCCTACCGCTGCACAGGAATAATTTATAATCTACCTAGAGGAAAGGATGCCTAAAGGCACCTAATCTGTGGAAAATGGGCATTTGCAGAGGGTTTTAAACTGTAGTAGCACTAATTACCCCTAAGTGACTTGTGTAATGCCTTTTGCCTGCTTCATCTTGCAAAATCCCAGGCATCTGATTGCCTAAAATTTCTGGTTTGCTTGATGTATGGTTTATGTGGTATAGAGAGCTTTGGGGCTTGGACAACTGGCTTCTCTGTAGAGTTACACTAACTGCTTGCAGCTTGAGGTATCGTGACACAGCTCTAATAAGCTGTGTGTGTTTCTGAGACTGATTAAACTGGGTTAAATAAACTGAACATCACAGAAGGAACTAGAACTGAATGTCACTTTGAAAAGCAACTCATTCCAGTCCATAGGTGAGTCCAGGTTGCAATGACACTGTAAAACAACCAGCCTGTCTGCTTTTTTAATCAGCTTTAGACAACTGAGGCTAGACATTTATTCTGCTGTGGGGACAAGCCCATTACAATATTTATCATCTCCACAGATTTGTCTAATGCCGGACGCTGGAGTGACTGATTGGTATTTGCATTTGGAAAAGGCATTTTCTGCTACTCCCATTTACTTGGTATTTTGCTTTTCCTGTGCTTTGGAAGTCTCCATTTGTGAAGCCAAATCATACAGAAGGCAGCAGATTAAAAGCCTGTAGAAATTGTGTGTGTTGGTTAGAGGGAGACCAGGGCAGGGCTCTTAGTAATTTCAGCAAATTTTGAACCAGCTTCAAATCATGCTCTGGTTTCAGCATTTCAGACTTTAGGAATAGATTTTATGTTCTTTGGAGCTCAGCAGGCATGGGCAGCATTTTTATTTTAAGTATTTGTTTGTTCCAGAAGACACCCACAGCCAGTAACACAAACCCCATCTCCCAGGGCTTGACTTTGAAACCCGTCTGAGAGGTACCACTCTGATGGCTCCAAGTGAACCACGCTGCCCTCCCTAGGCTGTGCTGGCTCTTGGCTGGGGTGAACCCACAGGTCAGTCTGTGCAGAGGCTGCTCGTGGTATGGGGCTGCCCCACCCTCTCTCTGCAGCTTAGGAACCTGAACCTGAAGCCAGTCAGCTCACATGGGCCTGGCAAAGGGGAGGAGGAAGCAAGAGGGCTCAATGCTGAACCTCATTTTTACCCTCCACCTATGTAAAATCATCCTCAAAAACTAAGGAGTTTGTTTCCAAGTTTGTCCAGATTCTGATTACTGATAATATGCTCAAGCCTATGCACCATGCATCAGGGGATGCCACTGCCCGTGCAGACTCCCAGGACTGGTGTTCTTTCAGCAGATTTAGGTTGCTGTGAGCACTGAGCCCATCCACAGGTGCACTTTTTCCATTGCAGAATGCACATGCCTTGAACCAGTCCCCATGGCATTATACCATGATCCTGACATGCTTTTCCCCTTTGCCAGAGTCCCCAGTGAGACTGGACCAGCAAAGGTGCCTCCCTTCCCACCCAAAAAAGCATTAATGCAGCCTGAAAGACCCTCACAGGGCAGGATGGACTTGAATAGTTGTTTGTTTCTCAGACAGAATCTGTGAACATCTGCAAAAGCTCAGTAAAACCACGCCATTTTATTTGTCAATGTCCATGAGCTTGCAATTCTTTGGAGTGGATCTGAAATGCTCGGTCAGGTACCAGGAGAATTGCTGCTGGGTGGAGGTTTGTCGGGAAAGGCATCTCATAGCTCATCACTGTGGAGTTCCAGCAGCAGCAGTGTTATTAGCAGCCAGCATGAGCTGATAGCTAACTCTACACTTACGTATATTAATCCTAAAAGCATTTCCTCCAGTAGCCAGCATCCTCCAATTTAAATGCTGGCAGGGTATTTTAGTAGAATATTGCTTGGACAGAGAGCCTGACAGTTTAATCACTTCCCAGAGACAGAAACTTCTTCCACTGCTGATTATTTAAATGAGAAAATAAGCTCTTAACAATGCTAGTTTTTGTTGTTACTATGTATTAATCCCTGTTTTTACTGCACCTTGAGAGCAAAGCAGATCAGTGTAGGACTTCTGCCTGGCACCAGAACCAGAAAAACCCCAAGAAGAAACATCAAAATGAAATATTAGTCAATTTTGCATAATTAATCCAAGCTTTTTCATACTCCAAAAAGTATGTGTTGTGTTTTTCTTTGAGTTAATCACATCTCGGTGCATCTGTGCCTCTGGTGCCATTTGCTGACAGTGAGCTGGGGGGAGCAGAGCAGAGTAGCACACAGCCAGGTTCTGGCTAGCAGGGCCCACACTGCTGGGCACACACCACTGGGGAAAACTCAGCTCCTCCACCAGCCAGGATCATGGTTGCTCAGGTATGGCTCTGACTTAGAATTTTTNCCTTGCCCTAGCTTTTTGTCTCCACCACACAAACATTCCAAAACTTCCCCGTTCCCTTCTACTGTCCCATCTACAAAATATATAAAATCTAAGATAATACCGTACGGGGGGTACAGTCCAGATTTACTGCCAATACAAGAGGCAGTGGGCTCTTGGAAATAAAACAAGCTCCAGGCATCAACATAATCAGTGTAATTCCATTACGTATGATAAGAGAGACTTTGCTTTCTTTGCTCTCAGAAAATCAGCACCAATGCATTAGCAGAGATAGATGGAATAGCAGTTTTGGGGTGATGCTGGCTGCAGTGGTCAGAGTGGGATCTGAAACACTTCAGTCTTCAAATCCAATCTGACACAGCAACTGGAAGCTTGGATTTGCTCAAGCTGCACTCTGTGCAGCAGTTGTTATAAAATAGGTTAAAACAATCAAAAATTGTTTCCTTGTTCTTGGTCTCCAGACTGGATTTGTCTCAGGGATGCTGAGTGACTCCATTTTTCACTGTCTGTAAGCAGTGCTTTGGTACTCAGGCCATCTGAGCAGTACTGAGAACAAGAGGCTCTGGGTACCCTGAAGGTACCATCATCTGTCTCAGGCTGCATTCCTTCCCCAGCAAATGAATCCTCCCCTAAGTCTGCTGTGATTCCCAGGGACACATTTGTCTGCCTAGCCTCAAACAAACCTCTTGCCTTTATCTGTTTTCAGTGGGGCTAATATTCACCAGTTGCTATATTTTAATTGTAATTAATGCTTGTTACATTTTAATTGTTTTTTCTGTGATCCACCATGTGGTTTTCTGACTGCATGATAGGAATTCATTTGAAGAAGGAGATTAACAAATAATAAACTTCCAGTCAAGGCTCTCAGACAGTCAGTTGTGCAAGATGTCACCGAGCTGTCGGATGTATTTTTACCAATGCCCAGATGTCTGACTGCTCTGACCTACTAAACAAATGGCCCTGTGAACTAACACACTGCCTGCTTTTGCAGAAATACTCACATTTCAAGAAGTACTGGGGGAGGGCTGGCTTATTATTATGGGCTAGGCAGTCAGTTCTGCATTTTAACATCCTGAAGATAATTCACTATTTATTTAATCTCCAAATCCATCAACAAATGTTTTAGTTTCCTGGCTATGCCTGTGCAATGTCAAAGAACATTAGGCAGTGCAGGACCTACATTTACAGTAAAAACGTGTTTATGTGCATTGACTGTTTAAAATCCCACCAACTGCTCCTACCAAGTCGGAGGCAGACCACTGGATGCAGAGCCATCTCTCAAGGATGCCACTCACAGAAATTTAATTCCTCACTCTCTGTAGACAGTAGTGCTGTGTACTTTTTTCACACCGCTTCTTATCCACCAAGTGCTTGGAAAGACAGTTAAGTAATTTTACTGCTTTAGAAACCAAGGCAGGATCAGATGCAATTACTCATTTCAGGTTATAGTCACAAGTGCAGAATTGCCTGCAGTACCTCATTGCTCCCCAAATGTCCAGTTACAGGCAATGGGATTAAGGAAGGAGATGGGCTGTAAAATTTAGGGGCTGGGTGCCAATCTAAAATGAGGAAGTGGAAAGAGCTTTTGCTGTGCTGGCAGACATGCAAATTCATGGAATATTCTATATTTTAGCACAAGGTTTAATTTTGGCTATTAGGAAGAAATTGTTGGATATTAGGAATTAATTCTTCACTAGGGCAGTGAGGCACTGACACAGATTGCCCAGAGAAGTCGTGATGCTCCATCCATGGAAGTGTCCAAGGCCAGGCTGGATGGGACTCAGAGCAACCTGGTCTGGTGTCTCTGCCCATGGGAGGGGGGTTGGAACTAGAGGATCTTTGAGCTTCCTTCCAACCCAAACCATTCTGTGAGTCTACTTTCCAGATCCTATCATTTTCCCTGAGGAGAATGCACCTCAGGTGTGTTTCCCTCAGCATTCCCTGCTGCTGGCAAGGGGGTGCTAATTGTTTTTCTCCCATGGGCTGCCATGGGCAGGGGGGAGTTAACCTGGAGTCTTTGGGGTTTCTTCCCCATCCACCTGGTGTTTTGCTGGCACCTTGCTGGGTAGTGCATCAAAAAGGGACAGACTGTTTCCACTTCATGGTGGACTCTGAGACATCCCCACACCCCCACAACCCTAGGAGGAAACATGGTCTTCCTCCTCAAAAAGGAACAGTTTGGGGATTCCATTCTTGTTTCAGCGTCATTCTTCACCCTGCTTGCCTTGAAAACATCTTATTATGTTCAAGCACAATTAAAGATTCAGGAGCAAAAGCAGCATTTTGCACGCCTGCCCTGCTGCTGTAGAAGGCTGTGAAAGCAATGCTGGGCAAGAGGGAGGAAGGAAAGGGCTGAAATGTTAAACACATCATTTCAGATTGGCAAAATTTCCAAGTTTTGATTTATAGCTTCATCACCAAGTAGATTAATGTGGAATTCAAACACAACCAGCTCTTTGCTTTCCTTCCAGGCCTGACATATTAACATTTCCCATTAATCTAGTCAGCTCCAGTACGATGAAGGCTGAGGAAATGGAGGATTAGGCATGTGGGAGTGTTGGGTGGGCAGGGGAAAAGAGCCAACAAAACTCACTTTAGTTAACCAACAAGCTGAAGTAGAGAGCATGGGACCTTATTCAGGTCTCAGGTTGTACCTGGAGCTGTTTCTGACTCCCTTAAAGACAGCAAACCCAGATCCTTTCTCTTCTGGTGCTGGGCAAAAGGGTTTTCAGTGGGGCTGTTGACTTTTCTGCTCATGAGGACAATGGTGGATGTGGTGCCCCCAAGGAGCTGGGCTCAAAGGGCTCTTTGCTGGCCACTGCTCTGCTCTCAGAACATTGGGATGCCCTGGCACAGCTAGGGTTCAGGAGGCTTCAGGCCCTAGGCTTGCAGTCTGCCTAATTCCCACTTTTGTGGGGAGGCAACTATGATTTCTTTTCCCCAGCACTCTTTGCTAATCTAGTCTACAGTCTCTGGAGCTGCTCTGGACACTTCTCAAAATTTATTGCTACATATTTAAGCATTTATGAGATTTGAACTGCTTCTCTTGGAAAAAAAACAAACAACAAAAACACCCAAACCAACAACAAGTAATAAAAATCACACAAAAAAAAAAGAGGGAAAAATAATCATCCACCCAGAGCTGCAGAAAGGACTAATGAGCCCCACATGTTTCCAAAAGCAGCTCGGGAACTTTAGGCTTGCAGAGTTTTGCACCCCATCTTCATTACAGAAGCAAAGGGAGTTAGACAGCGAGAGGAGGGGAGAGGAAATGCAAATGCTAAAAATTCATTTTTGCCAGAAATCATATCCAACGGACATTAAAAATAAAAGAGCCTGTGGGGAAACCTCAAGCCATTTCCATTCAAGTTGTCTATGGAGTAAGCACAAGAAGTGCTCACTAAGTTCCCACTCCCAGGTATTTTTATAGCACACTGTAAAGTTGCCTGCAGCATTTGATACAGGCTTCCCCTGCCTTTGTGGGGCTTGGAAGGGCTGGGACAATCTGGTAGGATTTGTGGCACTGCCATCAGCCCCACCATAGCCCCTCAGAGCACTGATGTCAGTGGAGGGGCAACAGCCCTTTTGCCTCCTGAACAAACACCTACTCCCATCAGCTTGTGGGGTCTCATCTCCCCTTCCACTGTCCCAAGGCAGCTGTGGGACAGGACAAGAGGCACAGGGCTTTCCTGGACGACAGGGAGAAGCTCCAGAAGTGTGCTGGGCAGTGGCTGAACCTGGGCCATTAAATCACCTCAGGAATTGCTGTGCTACCTTCCTGTTAAAGCTAACATGGAGCTGCACCAGGCTGGGGTTTGTGCTCACTGATTATTAGCAAACACAACACTCTGGTGTTTTCCATGGGTGGCAGTTTGTCCAGTGCTGCTAGAAAATGAGGGGGACCTTAAACCATCATTGACACTCCTATTTGTCTTTACAGGAACTTTTAGGGACAGTAGGAGAAGACTGAGGGGTCCAGTCTCATGACTGAGCTTTTTTTGTTCATAAATACAGCAGCCTCTTAAAAGAGGAGGTGTACTTGGCATTGTTTTGCTCCTCTGTGAATTTTTCCAACCTGCCTCCCTGTGAGAAACACTCAACCTGCACTTCCAGTCTGTTCATGAGAGAGGTGCCCCAGTTGTGAACATGGGCAAAGTCTTTCATGGTGTTAAAGCCACCCCCCCAATACATGGGTTAGGATTGCCAGGGCAGCTTATAGAGGCTTGAGCAGACACAAGCAATGCTGACACAATCTGGACAGGGTGGATTGGAGTCTGTCCCAAAGCTGAGCTCTCTTGAAGTCCACCACCAATGACTTGGGCGTTCCTGCCCCATCTTTGCTTTAGTCTGCAAGGGACAAAAACTGTGCTCTCCACAGGGAATACAAACTGTCTCAGCTGAGACAACCTCCAGCAGTTCACCCTACTTACAGCAGGAATGCATCTTGCAGTGAGGCAAGGGAAATACTTTTTGATCCCCCGGGTTTGCAGAAGCCAGGTCTGAACTGCTTCTTCCGAGGCTTAGCTATTTTCTGCTCAGTGTCTAGAATCATGAAATGGGATGCATCTTGTGTTCCTTTAGTTATCAAAAATTAGGCAATTCATCCATGCTTGTTCCTTCAAGGATAGATGTCTCATGCAAGTCATTCTCTGGAGCCCTTTGTGTAGAGACCAGAAAGAGCTGAGACTGATAAACACAACTGCATGTTTAAGTATTAAACACCCACAGTCCTGTGACGTGGAGCTCATTTATGTTCTGATTAAATATATGCCATCCAGGGCCTGGGTGGAAGATTCTGGAAGCCTGCAGGAAAGTCAGCAGCTGTCAGGACAGTGCCCAGCAGTCCTGTTTGAGCCATCAAGCTTCAGCTGCTGGAGTTAACACAACATGCTCTGTATTGGGACAGGGTCGAGGAACCTGCTTTTGGTAAAGAGCTTTGCTCCCCCAGAGAGACATTTGTGAACACTTCAACCCTCCAAAGTAATTGAAAACAGCAGGAACTTTTGCCTGAAGCATTTATGTTTGGTTCAATCCTTTCTCCCTCAAGGAAAAAAACAGCTTGAATATATGACTCAGAGTAGCCCCAGAACAGGTCCAGCCCCATCAGGCTTCCATGTGTTTCTCCTCTTGCATAAAAGAACATGATCATGGGGAAAAAACGCTTTTTCCTTCACTGTTGTAACATGCCTTTGATGGTCCCACCAAAGTCCTTGTGCAATGGATGCCACTTCTTTCAGATGTTCTCCTGCAGCAAAGGTGGAGCTGACTGGTGCCATTGAGCCAATCCCACCCTGTCTGTGTTTGCAGCTGCATCCAAGATGCTGCCATGAATCATCTGTACTCTTGCAGAAACTCTCTTCACACCCATCCAACAGCATCCAATTGTTTAGAGAAAAACAGGAGCTCTTTGGAATGGGAGTTTTGGGGACAAAACAGGCCAAATTAGGCACTTGAAAGATGGTTGTTTTTTTGGGTTTTTGTTGTTGTTTTTTTTTTTTTTTTTGTAATTGCAAAAAAGAACAGAACAAAGGCTCTGAAGGCCATCCAAGTGCAAGTACCAGAAGGCAATGAAGTTGAGGGATGGCTTGCATCTCCTCCATTCCCTCTGTCCCTCTCAGGCTGGATTGAGGAGGATAAGCCCATGCACCTCTGACACCCACAAGTGGCTACAGGCAACATTTGCACATGAATTATTTCTTAAGTTTAAATATAAAGTTTAAAATTCTAGTGTCCACTCATTTTGATTAATCAATAAGATTCTTCACTTAAATCTCCTATGACTGCATGTGTTTAAGTGAGCTCATGGCAGAGGAGGGTTATTGTTTTCCTAAACTGGAAGCTTATGAGCCCAAGCCGGAGGGAAATTGTTACAGGATTTCAAACCCTGCCTTTTTTCTTCTTCTCCTTTCAGTCCAGGAGACCTTTTTTTTTAACCATGTGAGTCCACTGAGACTCCAAAACAGCTGGCAAAGTGTAGTTTCAGCCCAATCCTATCCCCTGCTCCTGGAGGAGAGCTCTGCATTGCAGCCACTTCTAAGTCTCAACTACAAAAAGTTATCCAAGGTCAAATTCCTCCATGCTGTGAACTTCCATCTGCCCCCCAATGGGGATTAGTGTCTGTCCAGCACCTGGCAGGAATCACCCCTTGTCTGTAGCATTGCATAACT
The DNA here is from genome assembly GCA_013399225.1 of Rhipidura dahli. Taxonomy (NCBI): domain Eukaryota; kingdom Metazoa; phylum Chordata; class Aves; order Passeriformes; family Rhipiduridae; genus Rhipidura; species Rhipidura dahli. The sequence goes on from VXAC01007361.1 coordinate 710,912, forward strand.
TGCAAGCCCCATCACGTGCAGTTACTCACCACCTTCACTGGTCAGTGTGCTGCTGGAGCTGCTGAACCCTGGGACTTGAGGGACTCTCATAAAGCTCCAGGAGGGCAGGAAAGTGGGGTTTACAGTCATTGCAAACCTGTTTTGCCCCTCTTCCATGAGGCCTGATCTCAACCCCTCTGTGCTCTGGGGCTTAACACATTTGTACAGCCACTTTCCGTGCCTGTGAAGAGGTAGCTGATGATGAAGAGAGATCTGATTGAGGGCTGGGAATCTTTATGTTACTGTAAGTTGCTGTACTTGAGTTGACCTCCGCTTTTTATTATTTTTTCAAATTTTTTTTTTAATATTCTTTAGAGCCCCACAGCCACAGGAGCCTAGAGTCATGCAGGTCCTCATGTGCACAGCCACAGCTGAGACAACAGCTTTGAGTATTGTCAGGGCTGAAGGCTGAGCCGGGCTTTGCAAAACCTCAGGTGATCAATCAGGGGTTTTGCAAAACCAGACCGCAAATGAGGAACAGTTTGTGCCAGACAAATTATATCAGAGCAGCCACTGGGATGAGGAGGTAGTGAAGGAGGAAGGGGAATAAGCAGCACAGGGGTTGGGTAATTTCTAATTAAAGTGAGAATAGAGCCAGTGTTCATCTCAGAAAAGAGCGGTTCTGGGAAGTTCACTGCATCGCATATTCTCAGGCATTCGTCATCTGAAATGTCTTTTAATTGCCACTATTATATCATATCACAAACATTCTTGTGATTTATCAGTCATAACCTCCTACAAAGGGATTCTTTCATTCAAGCTGTTTTCATGGAAATCTTTTCCCCTTGGATCCCAGTCCTGCAACACACTCAGACCAGGAATCTGGAAGTGGGACATTTTTACTTCTTTATTCCTAAACACAAGTTGTTGCTTTGCAGACATGTTTCAGTAACAGACTGTGTCCCAGTTTCAACTTCTTTCCTCTTCATCCCACGATAATCAGCTCTTAACAGCTCTCCTTCCTCTTATGGTAAAAGCAGAAATGTAAATAATCACGATGTCCTAAGTGTCAGGAGCCAGCTGAGTCCTGCTAGCCCAGACCCTGGGTCTCTGACACCAGGCTGCTTTAAACATTTGGCTCAGCCAGCATACTGTATTTATAATGTAAACTCCCCTTGTCAGCTCCTAACTCCTGGCTCCAGTTTTAGAAAATTTAACATTTCTGGGGTTGTATTTTCCCACCACTTAGTCAAGAGCTGAAATTTTTCCTCTCAGAAAATACACTTGTGTGTCAAAGGCCAACGACCAAAAAAATATCAGTAGTTTTGCAGCCTAAATATAGCACAGAACTGAGATCCTGAATTCCTGTGAAAGAGCCAGTGTAAACAGCCATCGTCTGTGCAACCTGGGAGGGGGCTGCACCCCGAGGCTTTTTCTTCATGTTATGCACAGCGGTGCCTGGATGTCCTGGCATGGGTGAGGAGCCCTTTGTGCAGGAACATGTTGGGGAAGATGAAATAGGAAAGCCTTATAAATATGATTACCTGGCAAAAGATGCTGAGAATATGGAAACTGTAAGCGAGATTGAAATGAAGACAAGCTTTGAGATACCAAACCCCAGTTACTGAACACCTAGAAAACAATGGCATGGCCAACTGGAGGTAATCCCCCTCTTGATGAAACAACACCCTCTGCTTGCAAAAAGGTCCAAGGGTCAGGGCAGATCCTGCCAACTTGGCAGAGGGTTTTTAGGGTTTAAAATATAATGCTGTATGGTAATGCAGTGATTCTTATATGTTGTATGTAAATGTTATAAGATTTGTAGCTTGTTCTAGACTGGTTAATGAAAATCAGAATATTCAACACATAAGACAATTTATTGTATTGTAAACAGCAGCCACGCTCTCTTTTCCTTTCGTCTTGGACCCTCTCTCTCTCTCTTCTCTGACCTGCTTTGGGCTGTGTCTGGCAGCTCCTAGCAGGTCTCCTACACCCACGCCCTTTCACAATAAACCCTGTGCTCTCAGACCTGACTTCGGAGATCTCTTGTCTCTGTCCCGACCGTCCGAAACGAAACAGACTACCCACATTGCTTCAGGGACATCCTGACCAAAGTTGTTCCCACCTATGGCCATCACCACCCAGCCTCAGCAAAAGGCTTCAGAGCTACCCCAGCCTGGAGATGCTGTCTGGGCACTGGCTTACACCTATGGGGATTGGGTGGGTGGTCTTGACATGAAAGCCCCAGGTTCAAGTGCTGCCGCTGGTTTTGCAAAGGAGTCGGTGCCACAGGGATAAGCCATGGGGGTGATCCCCCTGTGAACACAAAAACAGCCACAAGAATTAGGCCTTGGCCCTTTGTTGGGTCCTGGCTCCAAGGAGTAATCCATTGCCATCCCGAGTGGGAGAATGCATGAAAGCAAAACTAACCATGTACGTACCCATGGATGGTTTAACAAGCATAAACTTGTTCCTGTGATTTAGCTCATCTTACAGTCCATACAGAAAGCAGAAACTTCATACATAAAGCCTCTCCTACCAGTGCTGTCAGTAGTGGCCAGGGGACCAGTGCTGTCAGTAGGTGGGGGTGACCAGGAGAGATGACTCTATTTGCCCTGCAGAGGTCTAGGATTGCCCAGGACCATCTTCTACCCACTTCACCTTCAGCCTAGGCCAGTGTCTCTCATTTATTAATACACATGGATAATGTCTTAACCATTAGCTGTGGATGGGAAAGACATGATAGCCATTAGATCTTCCCCTCCCTCTTGCATCAGACTTGGAAGGGTTGGAACTACATGAAACCTGGCCCCGGAAGTGCAGAAGGGAATACAGCGTGCATGGTGTTGAAATGGTTTGTGAATGCTCAAGGGTGGGCTGAGCTAATTTCTGTCAAAGCTGATAACCAGTGGCTTACTGCATCCCTTTTCATTCCACTAACCCAACTCTCAGTGGACCTCATTATCCTGGAATTCGTTCAAGAGTCCCCATCTCCTCTAACAGGGCTCCAGACACCTTGCAGGTCTCCAGAGATTAATTGATATTAATACAGAGTAGTCATAAGTTTTCTCAGTGGGGCATTTGCTCCTGTGTCTCACAAGTTTGTTGTGTTTTAGGGATGAGTATATTTGGATGGCCTCTTGGGATTTTCTCCAAATGATTTTTCAAAGGAAATGTCTTCTTCAAATCTTTCTGCTCACATGCATCTTTTTGTGGGATGTGCTGTTCCTCTTTCATTCTCAGCCACTATTTGCTTTGGTGCAGTTGGGTTGAGTAGCAGGTATGAGACCAGGTCAGAGTGACAAACCAAAAGTGATGACAAGCCTGTGGCCTTGGAGCCCTGCAGTGCCCCTGAAATAACATGTATTGCCCTCTTACAGCTTCGCACAGACCTGCTTCTCTTCCATCTGCTGTTTCTCCTCTTGCTTTCCAGTATTTTTTGCTGTGCTTTTCCTGCCAGGAACTGCACCCTATCTCCTTTTCATAAGCAAATGAAAGTGCTTGCAGGTGACATTGCTTCTAACCTCCTCTGAGGCAAAACCCAAATGCCACTCAGGATGCCAAGTGCTGCTTCACAAGTCCATGGTGCACCCCAGGAGTGAGAGCAGCTGAGTGTTTGAGCGTTGTAGTGCAGCAGCTGTGGAGCACAGGACCAGCTATTTGAAGAAGACTCCTCTGCTAGTCATCACTGACCTCATTTTGATCCCATCACTATGCTCACCCTTTTTATTTCGAAATACCCAGAAAGTCTTCATGCAAAATGAAACACACCCAGGAAAAAATACTCTAAAAGGATTTTGCTGTGCTGTTTGGCAGTTTGGGGAATCTACGGAATCACTATCATTTGACAGTTTTCATGGCTATAAAAATAAAGGGAGTTTTAAATTAATTTAAGTTTTAAATGTAAAGAGCTGTAGGGAATCTGGAGTCAGACTGGTACAAAGCTGCATCTCAAGCCAGCAGTTGCTCTGATAGTGTTCTGGACTGCAGAGGCTTTTGGGGGTAGTTGAATGCTGGGACATGCTGAATAAGCTGCTTCATTTTTGAAGGAAAGACATGAGTAGCAATGTTAATTTAAAAGGAGAAATTTGCCTTGGATCCATTGTCCTGGCCTGAGACAAGGACACTGGGCTCTGCATCCAGCATTGCCAAGGACACTGTAGGATCTTGGGGTCTTGAAAGACCTTTGATGCCTCTGTGTTTGTGTTTTCCCCTCCATTGTTCAGACTTGTTTTAGGACAATCTGAGTTTATAAAAGGGCATTTGACAAGAGACTTCAGGCAAGCTATAAAAGCAGAACTGTGCATAATAAACAGGGCTCTTAATGAGAGACAGCACCATCATTCAGCACCGAATTCATGCAGTCGATCCAGACATGAGCCTGCACCCTGCAAATGCAAGGGACAGCTTCCACACCCCGGGCTGAGAGGAGCAAAGTCACTGTGCAGGGCTCATATGCCTGCTCATAAAGCAGGAGGCAGAGCTGGATTAACAAGCATGTACAGCAGGACCCGGTGTGGAAGCAAGGGTAGGTGTGTTATGTGGCCCTGCTGCAGACAGGGCTGCTCAGACTTTCTTGCACAAGCAAGAAGTATCCCCTTTTCCAAGTTCTTTCAAATCCCTTGAACTTGGATTTTTGCCAGGAAGCCAAAGGAGCACAGTGAAAATCCAACAAATCTCTCCGTTGTCCTTTTCCAGGCAGTGATAGGACTGATAAGGGGTTTTGTTACCCAAAAAAAAAAAAAAAAAATTAAAAAAAAATAAGGATCTTATTTCTTTCCCTGTTTTCATAGAACCATTCCTGATTTCTTTGTGTTTTACTTCCCTTTTATGAGCCTGAGCACCTGTAGCTGAAAGGTGTCATAACCCAGCATCAAATGGCTTTGTGAGGCAGCCTTAAACTCATGATGTTTGACAGCAGAAACTCAAGTCAGGCACCAAACCCAAGTATTTGCTGAATCAGAGTGTTTAGTAGTATTCAGCCATAAAAGTGTGTGAAATGAGGAGCAACGAGAGGACTTGAACAACAGGTTCCCTCTCTCAAAACACAATATTTACCAGTAAAACATCTAACCCGGGGAATGGACAGAGGAGTGAGGAATGAGGAGAAGGCACGAAGCTGCGATGCACAGTACCACCTAGTGACAGAGCCCGGCTGCACGAGAAGGGCAGCCCCGCGTTTGCCACGTTCAGGGTCCCGTTCCCCATCCCATCCTTAATCCGATTTCCCAGCCGCGCCACATCCACGACCATCTCCTCCGGGGGGAGGGACAGCACCGTTCCAGCAGCTGCTGGCTTTTTCCTCCTTTTCATGGTTTCTTTTTCGTAAAGCAGGGAGTGGATAGCCTGGGCTCCTCGTGTCCCAGCAGAGGCAGCAGCGGGTGCTGCTCTGTTGGCTGCGTGCGGCGGGCAGGTTGGGCTAAGCACGCGTCTCCCACTGAATCACCCACGAGGAATTCCTCAGTGCATTGTGCAAGTGGGGAAGGGAAAAATGCAAGGTCCAGTGAGTAATGCAGCATTTCAGGGCATCTGAAATGAAAAGAAATGCCACGAACTTGTTCCATTTGTAGAAACGATGTGAAAGAGGAGCGTGACAGGCTCTGCTCAAGAGCAGGCTGGTAACCTTTTCCATTAATTTCTTTTCAAAGAATTGCTTATTGAAGGCTAAGCTGCTTTTTATAAGCCTTAGAGGCTGAGTGTGTCTTTGCCCTTTTTTATTATCATTGCTGCTCCTCTCCCTTGCTCTCTTTTTAGAGAAAGCAGTTACTGTGCAGTGATGGTGTTTCTCTCTCTGTAGCTCTCTGAGACAAGCCCAGCATCGAGATGGGAATTTTGTCACCTTTTGGCAGCGGTGGGATTGCAAACAGCAAACTTAACTAGAGGAAATCCAGTTCTGTGGAATTTCCCCATATTCCAGCCCACAGATTTACCCACGATGCGAGCAGACGTGCTCGAAAGAATTCGATTCCTTCTCCTCATTAAGGTCCCTTCACACACATTGTGGAGCGAGGGCTCAAAGGCTCCGCTCAGTCTCCCTGTGCGGGCGAGTGAGCAGAGGCGACTCAGTGGCCGGGCGCTGTCCTGCTGCTCGAGGGAGGCGGCACAAGCAGCTCCCTGCGAGGCCCCACGCACACGCACTGCACACATCCTGCCCTGAAGCTTTGTGTGAATTACAGTGGGGCCGGGCCTGTGCTCTCTGCTTGGTGTGAACAGACAGGATGGGGGTGTGTGTAAGGTTAGAGTCAGGGTCAGGGTTACTGTTGGGGTTAGGGTTAAGGTTAGGGTAGCCTTTTCATCCTCTATCCCAGGGAAAGGTTCCCCAGGGAGAGGGTATTCAGGCCCTCTCCTGGTCCTCAGCTAGAAGCTTCCCTCATTGACAGGCACTCTTTTCTTAAACTGACATCACTTCCCTGAGTTTCACTAAAGACTGTTTGGGATGGGGACCCAAACACCAATGCTGTCTTTCTTTCAGTTGCTAAAATCTACTGAATCACTGGAATGCAAGAAACCAGCACATCTGTTGGGGCCACCAACACTAATTTTTTCCTGGAAAGGTAATGTGGAGCCCCTGAGTGCACTGATCCCAGCAAGAGCTGCTCACTGCCACCCGTGGAATGAGGCCTCTCACGCACACGGCCATCCCATAGCAAATACAACATCTTCAGCATGATTTCTCCTTAGCTTTATTCTTCTTGAGCTCATTGCTTTTTTCTTTCCCACAATCCATGGTGCTGTGTCCAGCTCCTGAGCACGGCACCTCTGGAGAAGCTCCTGCAGCTGGGTAAACACTCCTGAGTGAATGGGGCCCTTCACAACGGAGTCACCAGGAAATCCAAACACTGTAAAGGTCAGCTATTCAGCGGGGACACAATCATGTCATTACAACCCAAGCACCAGGAAAACACAGTCTGAATTGCGTTGCACTCCAAACAATAGGTTTTCCACCCCACAGATCTCCAGGAGTGGCTCTTTCCCTCTTGACTTCGTTCAGCCATTCTGCAGACAGATATTGGGATCTTCCCCCCCCCCATCCAGGATGTTTCAGCTCCAATAGGCTGCACCAGCCCCATTCCCCTTACACGCCTGCAGTCAGTGTGGAGAAAGGATAGAGAGATGATAAATGCAGAAATATTAACAGGCTGAGTTCTGTCCGTGTTTACACAGGGGCAAATGTGAATTATGACAGCAAATTTACTGCTGATTTATACCAGGCTGACGGAGAGCTGGGTCAGTCAGCTGCTCCCACAGGCAGAGGATGACATGGGCTTTTAGGCAGCAGAGTGAGGAGCAGAAGTGGAGGAGTTTCTATTGAATAATGTTTTTCCCTGGCATGTGGCAACAGGTGTTGGAAATCCAGTGCCATTTACTTTTGTATGTACATTTGTACAGGGACTTTGTCCACTGTGGTCTCCTCTGGCTCTTGGATTCATTGCTCGGACCCATGCAAGCTCCCTTTCCCCAGGATGTACTGATCGTATATGTTTCTCTGGAATGCAATTGCATGCAAATCAACTCTCATTAATCTCTGTCCTTTGCTTCAAGGCAAACTTCCTTTGCTGTAAATTGCAGATTTTACCAGGATCTGACCTTGAACAGAGAAGCCAATATAATACATGCTGAAATGGGCAAACTGGCTGTGAGTCTCAAGTGAGCACACACCAAGCCAAATCCCAGAGTCCAGAATTAGGCAGCTTTATAGCAACCGAGGAGCTGGCTCACTGTGCTATTGGCATACGTGGAAATTAATCACATCCTGCAACAACGTCCACAGGATGTGTGTGATTTATTACTAATCCTGTACATCTTGCAGCTGCTGATGTGCTGCCAGAGGGTACCGTAATGATGCAGCTGGCACCCCTGTCGGGACAGCCATCAACACAGCCAGTGCCTGGTGCTGGATCCATCATCCTCAGCGTTTGCTACGTGAGGTGAAAAATCAAGTCCTGGAGCTGAGAGTTTAGGTTTGTCTTCTGTATAAATAACAGGAACTTATTATTCTTATGTATTCTTATACAATGATAAGAATGCATAATGTGCCCAGACCAGGGAAGCATGTGTAAAATAAGAGATATTTCAAAATACTCAAATCTGCAGAACAAAACTGATATTGGCTCAGCCTTTGGGAGTTTCTATCACCCAGCTGCCCCATGCTGGACAGTCAGTGGTGGAGGTGTGTGGGGAAGCTGTGGATCACCCCAAGGCCAAGATGGTTTGTAATTGAGAATAGAAATACACAGCTACGGCAGTGCTGTCTTCCAAAAACACATCTGACCCTCATGAGATTAGGCCAGGGAAAGAGGTTATGGGAGAAATTAACTTCTCATTCTCTGAGGGTTCCTTGCTTTGTTTTAGTCCAGGACCCTACATGATAAAAGACATTTCAGATTTTAAAATTCACAACCAAATGTTTGGAAAAATTGAAATATATTGACTGCGACAGTATTTATATTACATGTTATCCTTAAGATTAAAAAAATACTGCAAATTAAAGCCCTTTTTTTTTTTTTTTTGGTAGGGGAAGCCAAAATAAATTGTTATTCATTTCCCCTCTTTTTCACAACCAAATATGACTTTTGGCAAAACATAAATTTCCAGGGCATTTTGTCGTGAGTACTTTAGCTGCCAAAATACTACTTTCATTACACCTTTCCAATTTACCAGAGTAGTCCCTGTGCTCAGGGGCTGGTCATGCAGACAGCACTAAATGTGTCTGCTGTGTCCATTCTCACACCAATGAGCTTGTTAGTGGTACCAGTGACAAAAGCAGATTAGACTTACTCAGTTCAGCTCATTTCTCATGGAAGAACCTGCTTTGTGCAGAACACATGAGTCTGATTTTCAGAGCAAGGGTGATGCATTTCCAAGGGTCAAGATGAAATGTGAGATAAGACAGCTTCTCAAAAGGGTCCCACTGAGCTCAAGGTTGCTTCAAAAGACCTTTCTCCTCTAGGGTGTACAGTCATGTCATGAGTTGGGCCTGGTTTAAAATCCATCAAAATCAGAGATTGAGTGGTAGGGCTGGTTTAAATGCACATAACTCATAGCCATGGACATCAAGATATAAGGCTTTACCTGTTTTATTAACACTGGGATAGTGGTTTTGCCTGATGTCCCTCTCTCCTTCCACCCTGGCCAATAAACCAGGGGAAAGTTGGTGCATAACACAAGACCCCTGCATCATCTGGAGACCCTTCCCCAGGGCTGGGTCCTCCTCCTCCAGCACAGGCAGGACATCTGTGACCCAGTGTGGGTGACCCAGGGGCAGAGATCCCCAGCCTGGCTGTTAATTATCCCACAAGGAAAGGGAAGTGGCTGCGCAAATCGTGCAACGAGGGCTGTCAGCATCAGAGGGGATTCGCTCTGGGGATGACAGGCATGACCTGCTTTTCATGCTTTCTTTTTTTATTTGGTGACATGCTGTCATTCAGTGAATAATCCGGAGTTTTTCTCTCAGGGGCTTTGCCCTTGTTCCTTCAGTACTGAGGATAACCAAAGTGGGGATGTGGGACAGCAGTCCCACAGCTTCAAATACCCCAAACACAGTCTGTTGCAGCTGGGTAACTCTAGTCATCCTGGGTGTATAAAGTCTTATTAAATGGTGATGGTACATAATGAACAACATCTTCAGGATTGCCTTCAAAATTCCTTCAGCACAATCACCCACGAGCCGTAGTTCTCACTGAAATACATCCACCACTGGAGCAACAACTATGCCTCAATTTTGCACATAAACATGGGGAAAAGTCCTTAAAACAAGCAAGCTGCCAACCTTCTTGCAGCAACCTTTGGTTTTATTCTGTGTGTTTGTTCAAAGAGGGAAAGGTGGGCTCTGAGTCAGGATGTTCCTTGTTGTGCCAGGAATGCAGATATCAGTCCAAAAAGCTGATTCAAACACTTCAGAAAAGTGGGGTTGGTCCCTCAGCACCTGGGATTCAGCATTTACTTGCACATCACCCCAGATGAGTTGCCTCAAGTTAATGCAACCCTGAGTCTCCATTTGAGCTGAGCCAAGATCTCTGTGTGCCTAAAGGTGACATCTGGCACAAGGTCTGTAGGCACAGTGCCAGGGCAGCATTAGGCACCAAACACTTTGCATGAGATGTGGCAGCATGTTTAGACGTGTGGACATTCAGGCCTGATTTCCCAACCAAAATCTACCATGTTCAGCAGAATCTTGCTTTAATCCCTTCTAGCTCATCAGGCTATCAATAATTAAAAATCATAATTATATTATAAGAATAAGCCATCAATTACTAGAGACTACAGAAAGAGAAATGAAAACATTCTCTAAATTCATGCTGTTGAGAACTGATTTTGACAGACTCTCTGCTGACAGCACCTTGCATCTGCCATACTGAGCAAACAGCAGGCTCAGCACAGGCCACTGCCTAAATGGGGGTCATATTTTTATTTCAGTACATTGCAGATCTCTTATCCTGGGGAAAAGGAGGCTCAGGGGTGATCTTATTCCTCTCTATAACTACCTGAAAGGAGGCTGCAGCCTGGTGGGGTTTGGACTCTTCTCTCAGGCAACAAGTGACAGTCTTAAGCTGTGCTAAGGGAGGTTCAGGTTGGTCATGGGAAGAATTTCTTCACAGAAAGGGTGATTAGACATTGGAAAGGGCTGCCCAGGGAGGTGGGGGAGTTACCATCCTTAGAGGGGTTTAAGGAAAGCCTGGACATAGCACTCAGTGCCATGGTCTGCTTGACAGTGTGGAATTTGGTCATAGGCTGGACTCGATGATCTCAGAGGCCTTTTCCAACTTCACTGAGTTCTGTGATTCTGTGATTGCTGTAGGGTCCAGCAAGAGGTCTGGATGCTGTAGCACAGGGAGAAGTGTGCCCTTTCACAAGTATCTTCTGTGCCCATGGAGCACCCAAAACAAAGGGCTAGCTACTCCTGCATGGCGAATGGTGGATGCAAAGCAGCAGCAGAAGCACTTTTTGCAGTGATTTTTCTTGCAGCCATCCTCAGGGGTATCATTTCCCAGGAAGCCTCGGGTGGCTTTGGGTACCCAGTGCTGCCCACAGCTACAAGCTCAGGAAAGAGTCAGAGTATCATGGTTGCTCAAAAAAGGCAAAGCCCAGAGAAATCTGGGTTATGTTTGTGCCTCCAGAGTGGGCTGGTATCCTCAAACACCCCTCAGGGATGCCGTGGCCATAATTATGGTCCTTCAGCTGCTGCCAGTAGTGCCAGGGCACTTGGCTGAAGAAGGGACCAGCAAGGCACAAGCCACCTGCTCCCATTCCATCTCCCAAGCTGCCAGTGGGGCACAAGGAGCAGCACTGGAGAAACAGCCCCGTCTGCATGGATACACATCCACAGGGGGCTGGGTTTGCCATGTTTATGTAACTTTAAGCTCTGTTTCAGATGAAGACAGGGGTTTGGGCAGGCCAGCTCCCTGGTGCTGCTCTGTAATTCAGTCTAAATGCCACTTTTCCCTTGGAGGCAACCAGAGGCCACTGCAAATTGCACAGGGAGTAAGCCACAACCTTCAGAAAACTATGGAAAAATACGCTGTGTCTGCTGTCCTTTGTGAAAACACTAAATAACAGCCCTACCAAAGTTGGTAAATATTCCATGGAAGGCACAGGAGGCCACAAAGTGCATGTTTTATCAGTTGCCAGTACAACATTTGCATCTGGCAGAGATCCTGCTCTGCACCCAGCTCCACGTGAGTTTTCAGCATTAGCATTGCGCCTTGAATGCATTTTTCACCCGACCCCCTTGTTTCTAGGGATGCCATTATCAACAGAGGACCTGGTTTTATTATTAAGTAGCAAATCAATCTGGCTATGCTGAGCACAATCCAATTATTGCTTGTAGTTACTGTAGGCTGAAGAAGCCATAAATAAATGAGCATGGTATTTAACATTTCAATCCCACCATAAGCACCCGGACCTTTGCTGGCTCTGTGTGAATGGCTTGGGTTAGGGAGGAGTTTTGGTAGGCATGGCAGGGCAGCACTGCCAGAAGGCAGGTAGTGGTGCTCCATGAGGGCCCAGACAGCTGCAGGATAACAAGGGGTAAGTGCAGATACTTTTTTCTGTTGTTTCCCAGCATGAAGGTCAGTAGGGAGATTTTCCTGCTCCTCTTGTGCTCACCCAGTTGGAGCAGAGAGAACACACACTCCTGTGTCAGTCCATGGGTGCAGGAAAGCCAAGAAAAGGTGCTTTGTGAAACCCCAGAGAGCTCCCAAGGGGACAGGGCTGAACCCAGGACTCGCTTTCCTTCTCTTACCACCATTTCCAAAGCATCCCAGATGTTTGGTTTTGGGTTTCAAACCTTACTTTTAGAGGGTTTGGGTTGCTCAGTGGAAATAAAGCATCCTGTAGTATACTAGTTACTCATTACCTCATTAGCACAATGATGTATGAACAGTCACACAAGTACAACAAAGTTCAGCTGCAATACAAACACATCCACTGCTAAACTGACTCATTTTAAAAAGTATTTCTTACATCTGGCTTTCTTTTGGGTTTGGTTTTTTTTTCCTCTTTTCTTCCTTTCCCCCAGACTGCTTTCCCACTTCTATCTTCAGTTGTCCCAGTTTGTGCAAGCTGTCACAAGTGCTGCAAGGAGGGAAGGTGTCCCCGTGCAGGCAGCCTGCAGGGAGCTGCCACACAGAGCCTGTGTCCATATCCGTGTCCCTCTCCATCCCCAGCCAAAGCAGCACAGAGCTCTGCCCATGCTGTGCTAGTGGTGAGGAGGGTGGTGGTGTTTAGCTTGTGCACTAATTTATATTCAGCTCTAGAGTCAAACAAATAATTTTTTTCTAAGCTATTACTATTACTATTACTATTACTATTACTATTACTATTACTATTACTATTACTATTACTATTACTATTACTATTACTATTACTACTACCACCATTACTATTTGCTGTTTCTCCCAGGGAGTGTATAAAAATGACACCTGCATTTCTGCACCACCATCAGCGTGATTTTGTCCTTAGTCACTTGGTGTGGCAGCAATCAGCTTTCTTCACTAGTTTGGAAGAAAACTGGTGAAGCATCAGAGCAGGTGGCAGCTTCTCATTTCTGTTTGTCAGAAGCAGCAAGCTGTCCTCAGCCATCCGGCAGCTTAAGGATTTTGTTTTGAGGGAATAAAAGGATGAGAGGGAAATGGGGTATTTCCTATGGATTGCCTTGTTTATTTGCTTGGGTTTGCTTGTTTCTCCACAAGGGGAAATCAGCAGAAAAAAAAGAATTTCTAGTGAAAGCCATGAAAAGGGAAGACTTCCAGATTTCCCTCCAGATATTTTGCACAGCCTTACATACAATATTTAGTAAGCTGCTACTGAAGCCAGCTCCTCTCAAGGGCTCTTCTTTCCTTCCCTGACAGCCATAGAATGGCCCATTACGGGGTCTCCACTCTCCAGGTCTGGGTGTTGGCTGTATTTTAACTGAAATAACAACCTGAAGCCTTAAGAACTGACATCCTTGTTTCCTGAGGGAGCCTTGTAACACTGTCCTCCCTCCCATGGATGTCGTGGCATGGAGAGCCACTAGGACCAGCCACCTCCTGATCTCGAGAGCTTTTCCCATGGGGTTGAAGAGAAGAGCAGTGGCTGCTGCACACTGTCCCAGTTGCTCTGAAGAATCAAAGGCTAGAGCACACTACACACAGATCCAGTGCATCATCCTTAAAAATTAAAAATCTAGTGACATGACTTGAAAAACCTTCCTATTTCTAGGTAGGCTGTAGCCCAGAGGCCTGAATTCAGAGGTCATGAGATTTCTCACTTCATTTAGGAAGTGGCAGCAGATTTCTGTCACAATCCTCAGATTTGACTGTAGGTCTGCACCAGCTCAAAATCTGAGTACATGTGCCCTTCCCTAGAGGGTTTATTTATTTTGGCCACATGCTGGTGGAAGTACCCAGCCCAGCACTGGCAGCTGCAGGAGCAGTGATGCTCTGGGAATAACCACAGAGAGAACCTATGTGATCACCACTGGAAAAACCCACCATTCACCACCAATTATCACACTCTAGGTCTCAAGAGAGGCTACAATTATTCCCTGCTCTAAGTCTAGAGCAAATCAGCATTTTTCCAGTAATTGCAGTGTAGTAACCATTGTAGATGTTGACTTTTTAATAGCAAACACTGCTCAAGCATTAGATTTACAGTCATGTTAGTTAGCTTTAGTGACTTGGGAATCAATTACCTTGCTGTGGAACATGACCAGAGATTATAGGGTAGCCTATGTAATAATTTACACTGCCATCTACGAGGGAAACTGTAACTTCAATGTTGCACATAGACAGTCGCCCTGTTTGCATAGCAATAATTCCAGTAATAATAGACATAAAAAGGGAAAAGGAGAAAAACAGTGACTACAAAATAGGGGGAGACCTGCGTAGAGAGCACTGGGAGGTGTTGGGAACTTTGCCATTCTCAATTATTTTGCAGCATTATAATGGTGGTATCATTTAGTTAATGATTGTGCTTTCCCAGTTCAGCTCACTTGGGTTGATGCTGCACGGCCCTGCCCAGAGAAAGGCTTGTTCCAGGCACTGGGACACAGACACTGTGTTGTGTCATCAGCAACACGAGTCCCACTGCCAGCCCTCACTAACAACTTGCCCTCCTGACTGGTGCCAATCAGCACTGCTGATTTCCAGGATCAGTTTTAAAGGCAGCATTTTGCCCATTTTCTGCTCACCTCTCTGCTTCCCAGTACTTGCTCCCACATTTGACTCTTTTATCCCACTTGGGGGAGGAAAAGCTTGTGCCTATTTCTCCAGGCCCCTCTGCACAAAGAAAATATCTTCCCTTTAACTCCTCTGAAACGAGACCACCCAGGTCAGCTTTTCAGTCTGCTTCCAAGCAAGTTATGGAGAAAGAACATTTAATTAATGTTTTCCCTCCTGCAAAAAAAAAGTTGCTGCTGTGACCCTTTAACTATTGGCTTTGTTCGTCTTTCTCTCATTTATTTCCCATTTATTTCAATCCTCCCTTCACATGAAGCCAGCAGCTGAGCTTTTGGAAGCCTCCAAGTACAGTAGTCCCCTCGCGAAATAATAACCAGAAAAATTATATGAAAACTGGTTACTGCCATTACAAAATGAACTAGGACAGAGTCTTCCATATGCAAATATTCATCACCATACAGTAAAAAGTTTATACTCATATATCAGACTACTCCCTTGACTCTAACCAGCAGAGCACACTACGTTTTCAAAATTACTAAGGGTCAAAAGTATTAAGGCTGCTTTAAAATAATGGAATTAATAAAATGCATAGAGTTGGGCTCTATTCTCCTTCACCTTCTGGATTGAGCCCAGAAGAGCAGGCTTTCAGAAAAATGTCATCTATCATGAGATTTGGCATGCAACCTTGCACTCTCAGATCGTAAGGTCACTGTCTCTGCAGCAAGGCAGCTGTCTCTGGGACGAGGAGGAGGGGCAGCAGTGTCTGACTGAGAGCCAGGGAACAGGGAAATCAGCACTGCTCTAAACGAGGAGCCTGAGCTACGGTGGGGAAATAGCTTCACTGCCCCTCTGAGATGGTGCAAACCCGCTGGGGACGTGTGATCCCACTCCAGCCACGTGCCCATCAGATGGGGACGTCCAAGCCAGGGCCCCCAGAGAGCAGCTCTGCCCCGTCACCATCCATCGTGGTGGCTCCTAAGCCATCTGCAGAAAAGAGGAGAGCCTTTTGTCACTGGTTTCCCCTGTTACACCTTGGACATGCAAAGGATAATGTATGAGTGCAGTCACCTCCCAATGCAGGTGTTTGTCCCAATTTTGGAGGTGCAGTTTAATTGTATGGAGTTGCAGTTAAGCAGTGATTGTAAATGTCAGGGACTGTGGGGCACTTGGTTTTTATTTCCTCTCCTACTCCCATACAGCTTTCCGTGAGAATTGCTGCAGAAATTCTTGTTTTGCCTGAAAATAGGTATTTCACCAACCATGACTGTGTTTAAACCTGTTCAATTGCTTTTATAACAGCCTTTCCAACACACTTAATATGAAAATGTTTTCAATGTACTCAAAATCTTATCAACAAAGAGTACAGTCAGTTCCTGCAAAGCCAAACCTCAAACATTAGTGAGTTTGTTTTATGGCTTAATTGCCAGGTATCCTTTCTGACCAGTGGAACGTGCTGCTATAGCTAATCTGAATATAATTTCCTGCCATTTTTTAAATGAAACAAGCCCAAAGAGCCATTGCAAAAGGTATCACCTTAACCATAGCTGATTCATGTGTTATGAGTGAAATCTATATTCACCTCTCAGGATTTAATGAGTTACACTTGACACTCTTCTTGGGCTAGAGGGAAGTGTGTTATGACCAAACTCAGGTTATAGGTGAAGGTAGAGGGTTCATAAAAGCCAAGATGTCACTGAGAAATAGGTGGGAGAGAACAGATTCAACCATAATCACATTTTCCATCTGAAAAACAGGCACCTAGTTTTCCTTAGCCCACAGACTGCAATAACACTACAGAACTGGAGAAACTGCCATTACAGGAGCCATCAAGTACTGGGTTTTTGGTAGTTGAGAAGTTCAGTGGAGCTCGGTAGTCTTCAGAGACAAAATAACTCCTGTTTCCCACTCCCAGCAGTCAGGGTGGTCATGGGGAACAGGTGCTACAGTGAAAATCCCACATCTTGTCTGAAAATCCAGCTCTGAGGTAGTGTCAGCTGGGTTACAGATGTTCTCAAAGTGGGGATTAGATGTATAATGATGGCCTTTTATGAATCAGCATGCTGAGCTATCCTTTCCTGTAAAAATGGAGCAAGGGATGACAGATTGAGAGAGGGGAGCATATTTGAAGCCACAGCTACTAGATAAGATATTCACCCTTTTAATGCAGAGGCTCTGTGGTTTGAGACCTCCCCAGGACATATGAATTTCAGCTCCTCATCTCTTATTTTTGGGGAGAAATATCTATGCCACTTGTCCTACAGCCTCACATGTGTCTGCAAGGCCTGTTACAGTCACTAGGTGAGAGACAAAGAGCCCTCAAAGAGGCATCAATACCCAAGACTCTCCTGTCCCAAACAGCAACCAGCAAGGACTGCTGAGTCCCATCACTGGGACACTTCCAGGCTCTCCTGCCCTTCTCAGGGCTGGTCTTTAGCAGCTCTGGATCTGTGTGGCCCATGCAAGCAGAGTCAGACATCACAGGGACATCACAGTTTCCTCCAAACTGCGCAGAACCCGGGGTGCTCAGAAACGAGGTCACCACTGTGTGTGGAGAGGAAATAGCAGCCTTTGTGGAGAGAACTCATCAAACCCTTCAGTCTCCTTAGCTGAGGGTTAATAGTGACCACCCTGTGCAGGGTGTCAGGAGAGCTGGGGTTTATTCCTGGTGTGCCTCAGTAATGAAAAGGAAATAGTTTTCGGATGAGCAATAAAAGCCCATCCTCCCAAAGACATCAGATAGGCAGCAATCAGACTCAAGTTAAACAATAAATCAAGTAACATGGAGCCTTTGCTCTAGCAGAGCACCATTATGACTAGTGCTATGTTTATTTAGAAGAGATGAGTCCATTTTAAATGTTTTCATATTAAATGTAATTTGGGTGTTTGTTATTGACTGGGTCTAAATGCCAACATTATTGGTCAGATAAATATTTTCTGACATATAAGATCTGTTCGCTGCACTTTTATGACACGAGGGCTTATATGCTCCGGGATTTATTTTCTGTTCACTTCCTCTCTTTGTGGGGATTGCCTCATAAAGATTAAAAAAAGCCAAAGTGAACGAAAGTGTAAAGTGGAAATCACCGATTAAACTGTCAGAAACGGAGCAGCCTTTGTTAATCACCAGTTCATTAGCTGGGGGAAGAAGAGGGGTCTCGGGCCAGCACAAAGGGTTTGGTGTCACAAGGCCTGTGATTTATTCCTACATCTGCCTCTCTCTCTCTCTCTGTGTGCCCAGTTTGGTACAGGATCTTACCCAGGTAAATTGATCTCTCTATGACTCCATTTTCCCATCTGTTCAACTTAGGTTATGATCTTGCCTGAGAGAGAGAGTGAAAAACTTTCAATAAGAAGAAAAGGTTACCTGAAAAACCACACCTGCATCTGAAATTAGGCTACCCCCTACTAACACCTACAGGAGCTTTCCCTGATTTTGTTTGTTGGGCGAGCAGTGGAGCAGAGAAAAACACTTTAAGAAATAAAAAAGTATAACGAAAAAGTAACAGAAATTGGAAAGCAAGCTTATGGTACTTTTTATTTCAATTGCTAAAATTGTCATTTTACTGTGTCACTTTTATCTCCTGAGCCCTTTTTTAAGGTTGCAGTTATGTATTGAAACATTGTCTAAGTGGCTTTTTATTTTTGCTACATTTATTTAGAAAAAGCCTTTAATAATTATTTCAATGCCATGTTGAAATGCTCTCAGGATTTTCTGCAAAATGTGAAATAGAAAGCTTTTCCAACTGGTTTAAGTTTTGCAATCCTCAGTAGAAGGATTTTGTAATTTTTGTAGTTTTTGTAAAACTACAAAAATATTCTTCAAATCTGAAATCATGCAAAGTACAAAGGCTATTTCAGTACAAAAATCCAAACAAATGAGAATGAGTTTGGTTTATTCCTCTGTGCAAAAGAAAGTACTTTATTATTATGTAGCTCAGTGCAGGAAGTACAAGTAGATTTTTGCCTAACAGCAGGCACATTTATGGGCTTGGCTCTCTCAGCTGATTCATTTGATGACCTTCACAATTACCTGTGCTGCCTTTTGGCATCAAAGAAGGCTTCTGGCTGACTTTCACCAGCACCAGTCAACTGCAGCATCTGAGGAAAGTGTGGGGGGGAGAATAATTTTGCCTTTTTTCAGCCTTGTTCTCAGGTTCTTGCCATTCACTCACCTGCCATTTGCTCAGCAGTTCCCCTGCATGGATGAGGTTGTTCACTTGCCTTTGGATGAAAGAGTTTTCTCGTATTAGTTGCATTTTACTTCTGCCTCCACTGTGGCCATGCTGGCAGCCTGGGAGGATCTCTCCAGGTCTCCCCCAGGCAAACAGTGCCCTTTGCCAGCACTATGAGATTCTTCTGGAGCTTCTGGCCCTCCCCTGGGGAAAGGCCTCTCCATCTCCCACCAGCACCCATCCCTTTTTATGGATGGAAGCGGCCCCTGACATGTCATCTCCTTCCTGTGTTGGTTTCCTTTCAGGCCATTTCAGGTGAAAAAGGCAACATTCTGGGAATAGGAAGAAGTTTCTGAGGCAGAGCCTTTGCTCAGCTCTGAAGAAAAGGGAAGGGTGGTCCCACATGTTCCCTCTACCCCATGGGAGAAGGGATTTGTGAGGACCTGACCTCCATTAAAGAGGGGAATCCCTCCTGCAAGGACAGGCATGGCTCACAGCATGTTCCATCAGGAAGATTTCCTTCTTTCTTCCCCTCAGTCCCAGACCCAGGTGGGTGCAAAGAGGAAGGAACTGCAAGGATGGCCCCCTTCTCCAGCATCACTCCACTGCGTCGTGGGTGACCCCAGGAGGGCGGGTGGCACACCCAGCTCCTCTTTGGTCCCTTGAGCACCCTCGAGCTTTGGCTTTGTTTGGCCTCTTGGATGCTGGGATTACCCGGAGCTAACTGGGACACAAGAGACTCACACATGACTCCTGTCCCCTTCCACACCAGCCCCAGGCTGGAGCTGGAGGCAGCAGGCAGGATTTGCCAGCCCAGGGTCACAGCACCAACCAGCTGGAGTTGGCTTGTCCCCACCATCCGCTTCAGCTGCCTCGTGAGGACCGAGCTTTGCTTCCCTGCATAGTAATCCTGCCAGCATGCACTTTCCTTGCCTAATGAAGGGAGGATTTATTGCACCAGCTCTTTGGGAACGTCGAGGTCTGCTTCCTTCCCTCTTCAGCTCTCTGAGATCCTTTAAGTAGAGCCTGTGTGAAAATTAATCAGATGCCCTGGAGGCTTATTTTGTCCAAAGCCAAAGTCCTGCTTCTCCCTTTCCCTCCGCCTTTTGTGCCCCAATTACTTAAGGGATTGTCCTGGAAATTAATGAAAGCATGACATGGGAATAACACCCCCAGCTCATCCCAGAAGGGAAGTGTTTCTGTGAAAGGCTTAACTAGAAACATCTCGTGGTTCACCCAGTAAACCTGGAGATCTTCCTGGTCAGAAGTGCGCTGTGCCATGACAGCTGGTGTTGCATGTGCCCTGCCTCCCATGGTTTACAGGTCCAGACCCACTTGTGAGTCAGGTTCTGCTCCTGAGTAATGGCATTTTACTTTTTTGAATGAGATCCCTGTGGTTTCCACCTGGTTTCCTAAGTCCTCAGCATGAATTGTCGCAAGGCCACCACACATCAAAACCTGTTACGGGGGAAAACGGAGTGATGGGGAAAGGCTTGGTGGGGGCACACGTAACCCCGCATCTCTCTTTTGCTGGCCCTGATCCATGGAAGGGGGTGAGGGCAGCCTGGTGGCTTGGGTGTCCAACCAGGTTACACCTGTCCCTTTTCTACCTCCCAATATTGAGGCATATTCATTGTGTGGAGGATACAGATTGTTTCATATGAAAAAGGGGGACACCATTGCTTCTTCTCCAGCTCTGCATCAGAGCTCATGAGCAGTAAGACCCTTTTATACCATGAATTTCAGAGGGACCATGTGAATTAACCCATAGGCTAACCTGGCATTTCATTTTCTAGGTCTGGCTGACCTTTGTCATGGCTACAATAAGTCAGTTGCATTGATTTTTAGTGAAATTCGTGTGCCTAACAGCTTATATCATCTCTGGAAATGGATTTCAGCTCCCAAGTTACTTAGGCCCATGTTGCTTTTTAAGTTTTGAGGCTTTTTAATCTTTTACTGCCACTCAAATATTATGAGTTAAGAGTTGTGCAATCAATGAGAGTTAGGACACTGAACACCTCCCACAGGGAGGAAGGCAGTTAGATACCTTCAGCAAATCCTGAGTGTTCTTTGAAAGCATTGTCCTCACCTTCCATGGGTTTCAGAGGTACCATATGGGGCAAATGACATTGACTTCTGCAAAGCACTGCACCTCTTACAGATGCAAATCATGGAGTAAGTGTGAATATTGCTGCATGACATGACATCTCCTCCAGCCCGTTAGTGCTAATTGATGCAGTTCTGTGGGTAGACAGCATTCATTAAGCTTTTCTGAAACTACTAGAAATGTTCATGTAACAGCTCACACATTCTGATGGCACCCACGGTCCTATCACCATGTTCCCTGCAAAGTATTTTGGTTCTTTAATGTTTGTTAACGAGAGTGAGAATGAATTGTCAACAGTAGTTCTCCAGCACAAGGCCATGGTGTTTCCTCCTAGCTTTGTTATCAGGAACCAAGACAAAGGAATCAGCATGTTTTTTATTTTGGCACAGAAGCATCTGGTTGCTGGAAGCTGGATTTTGCATATGTCCGAGTTAAATATATGGGATGTTGTTCTGGTTTTGGGACTTGCCATGATAGGAACCAGCTTGGAAGAAGCATGGCCATTCCCAGATTCTAATCATTGCAATGACAGCAGCTTTGCTCCCTCCAGACTGGATGTTTGTTACCAGGGTGTATTGTTTGGCTAGTGCCAGCTCCAGAGACCTTGTGAGATTATGAAATTTCCTCAGTGGAAAGGGATTTTGCTGCTGCTGCTGCTGCTGCTGCTGAGTTATAACTGGGAAATTTAGAGGGGAATATGCATGAGATGAATGACTTTTTACCAAGGAAGAAACCCAGATCTGGCCAGTCTCTCTAGGAAAGAAGGGTGCAATGAACAAATGAGAAGAGCTGGGGCAAAATCCTTCTCCAGTTCTGGGGAAAAATCACCCTTTCTGCTTGAGTAATTGTAATCAGCTCTTGGCAAGGACAATACTCCACCATGTTTCCACATTATAAGAAACAGTTCCCATTTCTAAGACCTTTGTTAACTCCACTAGGTACCTAGAGGATGTCAGCTTCACTCAGACCAGCAACGTATTTTTATTACAAATGTTGCTTCATGGGTTAGAGGATAAAGGAAATGTAGCAGGAATGTCTCCCACCATTGCAGGAAATGTTAAGCACTTCCTTTTGGGTAAGTGTTGTTCATGGGGCCTTGGATGGGTAGGGGAGGTCATCTCCTTGCAAAAGATATGAGGAAGACACAGCTTTAGGTTTCACAGGTGTGAGGGTCCAACTGCTCTTTGGGTACACCCCACTCTAACAGGTGGCATGAGTAAATATGCTCACTTGCTGTCTCCAAACTATTCCAAAACCCCTGTCTGCTTTGTGCCAAAGGGAGAGACTGGACTGTTGTAGGGAGCTGGTAATTTCAAGCTAAGTGTGATGAAACTCCCCACACCTGCCCTGAAAGCTGAACATTACAATTCTGGGCAGAGTGAACTTTGCTTTCCAGTATTTGCTGCTGTGCATGAAGCAAATTATTTTCCATTTAGGGGCTCCCAATCTTTGCTGCTGCTTATTCAGCCTACCAGGAGAGTTCTTTTTTTCACTGGGTGAATAAAGCTGCACCACATCCTGGATCTGCTCTGGGTTTGGAGGTAGATCCTGCCAGAAGAGTTGCCTGGAGGGGCAACATGTGCCATAGAGCAATGGGCAGGGAATCTGCCTTGAGGCTTTGCTAGCTGAAGGATCATCCCACCCCAAAGGCAGAGTCCATGGCTTTGGCATACTCCTAGACAGCAACAAGCACAAGCTGGCACCTGTATGGTGAGTGTACCTTTGAAGCAGCCTCACCTCCTATTTTAGTGAAAATCCACGTGCAAAGGTGATTTTTCCTCGCTAGTTCTTATCAGGGTCAGGACTGAACCACTGCTGGTTTTCGTGCTCTTCTTCAGCACTGCAGACAGGACCTGCTTGAGATACATTGCAACCTCTGATGAAGGAAAGAGCAGAACAGCATTTGGGAGGCAACTTGAAGCCATACCTTTCTCTATTAGTAGGTTTAAAATTGCAGGAAGTTTTGCACTTTGTGTTCTGGTGGTTTGCCCCTCAGGGTCAGTTCAGTGGCTGGATCTACAGGTGGGTTACATGAAGCCATAAAACCTCAGTCTTTAACCTTGCAATGGAGCCATGGTCACCTGCATTTCCTGCAGCAGAGATGGATAAATTTGCTGCTTCTTGCCCCTGTGTCCTGAGCTTGGGATCACCTCCAGAGCAGAGCTGGGCCACCTTAGCTACTTGGTCTTAACCCTCAGCAGCCAGAGGTCAGAACTGCCTCAATATTTATCCCCTTAATCAAAGCCATCCACTTGGGTGGAGTGAGATGGACAGGTGAGCGTGCCTGGAGCTGCATACACAACTCTGGGTTTATGGCCGTGCCCTTAAAAACAGGAGAAGGAACTGTGCTCATGCTCTAGCACTTGGTTACTGTATCCAGAAGGACTCTGCAGCCCACTGGCCCCTTTAAGCCCAGAGAGTAGATAAAGACTCATGGTCTTGACTTTGAGTCTGCCAGCAGATGAAACTCAGCAACACCCCCAGTCAAAATGAGACATTCCACTTCTTCACCACCACCATGTCAGGAGAATGACTTTGTCAACTTCCCGTAGGACAAAGAGGGAAATTTCCTGTATCCCGTGTAAGCTCCAGACTAGCATCCTCACAGTGGTATGAATGCCAGCTGAAAACAAATGAAGGAAAGCGCTCACCTCCACATGTCCCCTCCCAAAGCAAACCTCTTCCCAGCCAGAGTGTTCCACAGCATGGCACAGGAGCTGCTTCACCAGGTTTTACCTGGTGGGAATACCCCCAGTCCCAGAAAGAAAATAGTGATGGGAAGTCAAAGCAGTGGAACAAGTCAGAGCTTTAACCACAGGCATCACAGTGTGAGTGCTTCATGCTGTGCATGTTTAAATCAATAAATCAGCACTTCTTGGAGGCCCAGACGTATTGTCCTTCTTGACTGATCTAATTTAATAGTGACACCCTGGCATGAGGGCAATATTGCATCTAGTGCAATATGTAGAGATGTTCTATTGCTGGGCAGCATCCCCACTCTTTTACACCATCACAAGCTGCACCCATCACCCAGCCAGAAGCAGGGGGAAAAATCACCAGCTGGGAGTCTGCTCTATTCCCCAGGGCTTCAGCCCGGCAGGAGCTGCTCTGTCTCCAGCCCCATGGGTGCCCGGGGTCCGCGCTGCCCGTCTCTTCCTCCAGCCGGGGCTCCGCTCGGAGCATCCCCACTGCTCTCTCCCCTCTCCGTTATCATCTCAAGGTGCACGCGTGGGCAGGGCGGGGGTGAATACCGTCACACCGCACCCTTCCTCCCCGCGTCCTTCCATCCCTTCATCCTCCTCCCAGAGGCGAGGGGAAGCCCAGATGTTGGCAGGCCCGAGCCGGGTTCATCTGTTTCACATGACCCAGCGCCAACTGCTGCTCGCTGCCCTCCTCCTCCTTCCTCCCCCTCCTCCTCCTCCTCCCTCCCTCCCCGGCTCCAGCCTCGCAGCCTCGTAACGCGGCAGCGGCCGCGCAGGAGCCGGGCGCCAGGGGCCGGCAGGCGGGGAAAGGGAAGAAGAAGGGGGAAAGGAGGGTTCCGGCATCCCGGCAGGGAGGATGGGACGGCCCTAGGAGCGGCAGGGAGCGGCGGCGAGCGGAGGGAAGGGCCGCGCATCCCGCGCACCCCGCGGCGGAGAGGCGGGCGATGGATGCGGGGCGGTAGAGCCGCGGCCTGGAGACGCGGTGCGGCGGGGAT
>VXAC01007361.1:735554-803814 GCA_013399225.1 Rhipidura dahli
GTGGGCTCGCCCCGGGCTCGGAGCTGAGGGGCCGCCGGGGCCGCCGAGGCAGCGGGAGAAGGTAACGGGGTCTTTGTCTGCGGAGGGGCGGCGAGGCGGGCCGGGGCTCCCCTTCCAGCCCCAGCCCCCGGGGAAAGCCCAGCCGCAGTGTGCGGGCTGCTCCACGCCCCCTCCCTCCATTTACCTCAAACGGAGAGAAATGTGGGCAGCAGCTGCTTTCCCTGTCCTTTCCAAAAATAAAAAACCCAACCCCAAACCCTTGAATTCGGTGGGCGAGTAACGGAGCCGAGCGCGGCGGCTGGGGAAGGAGACGGTGCGTGTGGGGGAAGAGAAGCCGGGGCTGTGATTCCTTCCCCCCTTCCCAGCAATCTGGCTGCCTGTCCCCACTGACTGCCAAGATGGACTGCTCCTTTCCTTCCCAAATGGCTGCAGCAAGTTTAATGCAGAGCCGGGGGCTTCGCTAAGGGAAAAGCCCCCGGCTTGTTTTTCCTTCCCCCTGTGCACCTTTTCCTGAATCGGGAATACAAAAGTTGCTCCAGATTCAGGGCTAGAAAAGGCAAATGTGTAGCTGTGCTTCCAAACTGTGCCTGTATGGGAGTATATCTGCACGCCTTGCAGACTGGCTCTGCGTAAGGAGGGCTCTTGGCCGCATTGTTACCCGCTGGCTGCTGGGGAGGGCAGGATAAAAGTTGTTTCAAACCTCTCTATAAAATTTCCAGGAGAGACAATTGTTTCTAATAATAGCCCTGGCAGCGGTTTAGCAGCACGGCACACACAGATGCGGAGCGATCTAGCGAATCTCTCCCAGGCAAGTCAGGTCGCAGGATAAGCTGAACTCCCAGCTTCTTGGTTTGGTTTGGGATTTTAAAACCTTGTCCTGAACAAAAACCCCGGCACCGCTCGCCCTTTCCACCGGCGAAGGGGGTGTGGTGCCTGTGCCGGCGCGCTGCACTTCATGGGCTCGGCTGAACCGGGCTTTCCCCGTGCTCGGGTACCGGGAGAGGCTGAATCCTGGCTCTGCCCAGCGCCAGCTGGACATCGGGGTGTCTCGGACCCGGTTCCCTCTAGATTGGCCCCCAGGGTCTGATGCGCGTCCCCCACCCATGCATGGAGGGCACTGTTACCGGCGTGGGTGTCTGTGCCATCTTCCCTGCCCAGAACTGCCTGCCAGGCACCAAAGAAATCCCGATGGATTTCCCGAGCTAAACCCATCAGGCTGATCCCCTTCTCCTCGGGGTGATGGCAGAGGGCCCTCAGGAGGGCTGCTGCCTACACACTCGCTTGGACCACGGTGCTGACCCTGGCCGGGCGATGGTGCACCAGCTCGGCTTGGTGTCTCAGAGCTGCTTGGCTCCACCTCCCTGGCACAGGTTACAGGTAGCTTGTTCTCTTCCAAACATCAGTATTTGGAAGGTGGTTTTAAGCATCGGTGCCAGGCAGGTATGTGCCACATTCTGCAGGAGGGCGAGCTGCTCGTGGGGTGGTTTCTGCAGCCCAGCTGTGCTGCTGAGCCAGGGGGCTCTGGCAGAAGCCATGAGGACTAAGGATTTATTGCTTCTTGGTACAAGAGGGGTTATTTTGAAGGGTCTTCAGCTCAGTATCACCTTGTGCTGCTGCTAACATCAGCTGTGTCCCTCAGAGGACCAAACAGGCTGAAGGAGTTGGTGTTGCTCCTCTGTCACGCTGTGATCAGTTCCCGCAGAAGGGAGAAGTGCATCAGTGGGGCATAGCATGTGGATTTATGCACATATCAAATAAACATTTTGTCCTTAGGTGTTTTTTTTTGTTTTAGACACCCAGGCTAAAAATACGGGATCTCTGCTGTTATTTGAGCATAGATGCACCAGTGAGCCATTCACAAACCTCTTGGGCAAGCTACTCATGTCTCCTGATAGATGATTTCTGGTGGTCCTGTTGTTGCATGTCTGAACTGGCTATTGCATTAAAAATGCAACTTGGTATTTGATGATACCTGTGGTCACAGCACCGAGTTGCTCAGGGCCATAGAGCAATGCAGCATCACTTGGTGCAGAGAGAGATCCTGTCAAACAGTTTAGCCAGGTCAAGAGCTTCAGCTAGTGCACTGGATGTCATTAAGAGGGACATAAGACTGGGAAAGACTTCCCAAGTCCTGGAGTCTTGTCCCACACATCACAGGTAATTACAGTGGTACTTATCCCCTTTGTTGCTACTGTTAGGTGTGAGTAACAGCAGAAGGCTTGATCAGTTTTGAGTACAGCTTAACAGACAGCAAAGGCAAAGTAAAACTGCATTTGTGGATGAGGGAGAAAACTCTGTATTTGCGAGAATCAGAAAGGGGCTGGGGAGTCACAGTCACAGTCTGTTGGGATATGAAGGACGGGTCATGCATGGCAAGAGGGATGATACACAGAGAAGGTATTAAGGAGTCTGTTGATCCAGCATTAACCAAATTTGGGGTCAGGGCTTAGTGGTGTCCCCTGAAGATGTGCAAAGGCGCTGTATGACCCAGTTCTCGTGAGCTGGATCGCTGGGACAGGCAAAGGCTGCTGTCACACACAGGGCCACGCTTGCACTCAGCTCTCAAGAAACGTGGTGTCTTTTGCTCAAAACACTCTGGGTTTGAGGAAATTGGGGTTCCTCATTCCCTGAGCTGCACCCAAAATCTCCATCAAGGTAGGAGCCATCCCACAAATGCCCCATGTCTTGGGAAGCTGGGAGGATGCAGTGCTATGGGATCAGCAATAAGAGCAGGTTAACAATGGTTCCCTGGGCTCCCCATGCTTCATCACAGGACGAGGTGCACATCTGGCTTCCAAGGTCACTCAGCAATGCCAGTCTCCAGTCATCCTTGCTGGCTTGCTCCTTCCAGCAGCTGGAGGAGAGAATTACCCTGCAGCCCCAGTGCAAGCAGAGCATGGCAGCCCAGCAGGCAGCAAGGTCTGACAAGGTTAAGCTGTGATGGAATTGCTTACAAGCCTCCTCCAGCTCCAAATCCCAGGTTGTCCCAGCCTCTCTCAGGTTCCCTAAGCCAGCAGTGCATTGCCCAGCGTGGCCTCAGGGACCACTGCAACTAACAACATCCACTGATATTTCTTCTGCTCCCGGATTTATAGCAACTTAATCCCTAGCCCTCCTGTAAATCTCAGTAGTTGCCATGTGCCTAGAAAGCCACAATTTTGTGAGGCTGCACAGTGAGTTGAAGCCCCTCTCTTCTTTTCTGGAGATGAACCTTGTCAACGACCAAAAATTACTTTGATTGCTTTTCTCTCTGATCTGACACTGAGAAGGGACCCCAGACAGATATTTGATCAGTTCTGAGCTTCTGGGAGCACTTTCATGTTGATGAATAGCAACCATACAAGTTTTGATCATGTCTCCTCTGCTCCAAGTCACCTTTGCTCTCTACCTACTCACAAGTCGATGTCAGCCTGAAGGTTTACTCCTTGCCTGTGTTTGTCTCTAGAAGGCTGCCTGCCAAAAAAAGTAGAAGACCCTGATGTACCACCTCTTCCCAGTGCATCTCTGCTTCATGGCTGTGTGCTACTCCTCCTCCTGAGGCCCCAAGCCTGGTGCCAGATGCCCTGGGTGCATCTCTGTGGGGTGAGGTGGGACTTCAGCC
Organism: Rhipidura dahli; assembly: GCA_013399225.1. Classification (NCBI taxonomy): domain Eukaryota; kingdom Metazoa; phylum Chordata; class Aves; order Passeriformes; family Rhipiduridae; genus Rhipidura; species Rhipidura dahli. The sequence goes on from VXAC01007361.1 coordinate 739,156, forward strand.
CTTGCCCAGCCTTAAAGTGCAGAGGAGGCCAGAGGAGCTGGGACCATCTCATTTCCAATGCCACCAACAATGTTCTTGCTTACAACCCACTTTGCTCCTTTCCCAACAGATAGACAATGCTTCTGCTGTTGTCCTGAGCTTCTCTGTGACATTTTCACATGTTGTGGAGTAGTTGCTGCTTCCCCACCCTCAAGAAAAGACACTAGTGGGTAGCTAAATGCTCTTTTCACCCTCTGCCTGAACTGGTGGGATGAGGTGTGATTTAGTGTAGTAATCTTTGGGAAAAGTCATTGAGGCAGGAAAACAGCTAGGCAAATTTACCTTTTTTTTTTTTAACTTAAATTCACTGTAAAAAGGTCCAATGAAAATCTCCTAGAAAGCTGTGAACCAAAAAGAGGTTGATATTCCTATTTTGGCTAGAGAAATACTTTTTATGTACACTTCTACACGTAACGCCTAACATTTTGACAATGGCAGCTGGGCTTGCCAACCCACTAGGCTCAGGCTCTAGTGTTTAGATTATTTATTTATTTTTCTTCTTAGAAGTCCCCAGATCTCCCAATCAAAATAAACCCACCCTTGTTTGTGTTTCCCAGCCGTGTGGGATTGAACGTGGCTGCAGCTGTACCACACACGCTGTAAGTGCTGCTGGCATCCTGTCCTTCCCAGCTGAATTATTTCACACAGGGAAGTGCTTTGCAGATAGCAAAGCCACAGGCTGACCCTGGGTTTATGCAGGACAAGCAGGGGATGGAAAGCTGCTGCATCAAGTGAGCAGCTTGGAAAGGCAGCACGAAATCTGAAGCTGAAATGTGGCACCTGTCCTGGAGAGGGGAGTGTGGATAGAGTTCTTTCCACATTTAAACATGGTTTTGTCCTTGCTGTGCGTGGGGAGTGTCTCTCCTGGCTACCCCCATCCAGGGTTTTGTGAAGACACCCATCATCCCAACACGTGGCTGCCACGTGTGTGCTCACACACTCATTTCCTGGTGAAATGGGGCATGCAAGGGGACAGGGATGATTTAGGGGATGTGTAATCAAACACAGTGCTTCCTTTGTGCACACATACATATCCTCCCCCAGAGTGGAAGCGTGCTGGAAAATAAATTTGGAAGGTGACTTCCACCATCTTCTGCATTTCTAAACTGCAAAATCCAAAAGAAAAATGTTCTGTCTGAAGTGGTTTGGGCTCCCTGGGATGCTCTGCATCTCTGCTGGGGTAGTTATGCAGTCATTGAAGGTGTCACCTGGGTTTGTGCTGCAGGAGGCAGTGGGAACTGGGAAAAGAGTCTTGTTGCTCACCAAGACCAGGGAGAACTGCAGGGAAGCACCAAGTCTGCTTTGCCTTTGTGTTGCACCATGGAAGGTGCCTTCTGAAATGTTCTGGGAGTTCTGATGGCAATTCGGAGGGAAATCTGCACATCCAATGATGCTGGGCTGTGTCCCCACTTTCTCAGCCCCCTCTCACAGGCACAGCTGATTGTGTACATGGCAGAAGGCTGCTCCAAAATGGGTGTTGAATCCATTGAATCCTGGGAGCTTAGGGCTCAGGGGTATCAGATCTAGCCGCTGAGTTTGCAGACATTGCATCAGGCTGTTCCCTCTTCTCTTCCCATCCTTAGCTCTTCTGCATCGATTCTTCATAGCACTAAAGAGCTGCTGAGTTTAGTTCCAGAAAAGAGCATCCTTCCCTGGCTCTTGAAAAGCAGAGGCATATGGTAAAAACCAGGTTTGTATTGAGGTGTTTATTCCAGGTCTCTCCTATGCAGAGGTTGCAGACTGTCGGTATTTAGTATGTCATGAGATGCCCTGATGCAGGGATGACCTGGTCTTGCTGCACCAACAGCCAAAGAATTCTCAATACAGGTGATACAAGATTGTGGCATTAGTCAGACAATGAATGGGGGTGTAAAGGCATAGGCTGTGTCCTGAAAGTTGTTTTCCCTGCTTGAGCCCAGAGTGGGGCTAGTCTGAGCTCTGGTCCTCACCAGACACACAAGTATTCAGCATCAGGAGCTATCAGGACTGGAGGAGGCAGGTTGGACCCTTCCTGCCCCTCATGCAGGGTGTGCAGGCAGAACCCATGGCAGATGTCCCAGTCTTGCAGCCCCAGCTCTGCCCTGCTCAGCACTGGATGCGCTCGGGAACCAAGTGGGAGCACCCAGGGTCAAACCAGACTTCTGCAAGCAGGACTGGGTTCTGAAAACACCTGAATGTCTGAGGATGAGTCAGCTGCTTGTCATCCAAATGTGCTCTGCACCTCACCCCATCCTGCCTGTGAAACCCAGCTGGGGGATGATGCCCACCCTGCACTGACCCTGCCAGCTGCTGCTGCTCAGGCAGAACCGCTGGCGGCCGCCCAGCCTGGGCACAGCCACAGCCCTGGCTCTCCCCATCAAATGTGTGTCAAACCTGCTGATTAGCAGTGGCTGGAAACAACCCGGTGACATATTTTCCCACTGGAAGCATATGAGTTCTTGGAGTGTTATTCAAAACAAGAAGTAAAAAAAAACCCAAACCCAACAGCTCTGTGCACAGATTAATATTTTGCTTTTTTTTCTTTTTTCTCCCACATCTGGAATGACTTTTGTAAGTGTGTTTTCTGTTATGTGTTATATATAACACTGCTCAGCACTCTCTATTGACCCTCTCTGTTACAGTACCTGAGCGATGCACTGCCCAGTGCCTTGTCTCCATTGATCAGGGCCACCACCACTCACACCTCCCAGTGCTTAATGATACAGTAGGTACAAAACACTCAATGAGCACTAAAAGGACACTTCAAGCCATAAATCTTAATTTGTCCTTTAAAAATATTTCACACATACTATCACTTCCCCTGCCTTGGGTCACTTTGGTCATCTTCCTATGAACTCACATTGATTTTTTTTTTCTCCAGCAAATCACATTAGTTTCAATAGCAAATAAATCGTCCTGTTTTCTTCTGTAACTGAACAAAACCTCCTGCCAATGTGTTCCCAGAAGACTTGGATGCTCTCATATAATTGCACCCTGTCTGCATACACAAACAAGTGATATCTGGAACATTTTGCTGAAAGTATTTCATGTTTCAACGTGAAACTGTACAAAAAATTAAAATTTTATGTGTGTTTACAAGGAATTTAAAAAGTCAAGTGTAGGAGCGATTAACAGGCATCCTAACATCTTTGGGAAAAATTATAATAATAATAATAATAATCTATTGCTATGTACTTTATTGCCACATGGTCATTATCCTATGATGGATCATAGTGCTTGCTGCAGAATGTAGTAGGAGATGAACCAGAAGGTGACCAGGAGTCCCTGCAAAGAAGTTGATGTGACTCATAAAAGGCTTCAAAGTCTGTAATTGGTAAAGGATTTCCCTCGTAGATAATTTAGATCTTTTTCCCTTAGACTGATCTGTGTCCTTTGTGTGTGGCAAACAGGGTAAATACAGAGCTCTTCCAGGGGAAGCAAGACCCTTCCAAGGCATACCTTGGTTTTCTTGAAACACAGCTATCCTCAAAAGTTGATGAAGCACCTGTCCCAGGACCAGTCTGCTCGTCCTTGTGCTAAGACACCAGAGATCCTTTATCCTCTTTCCCTCTGGGCCTCCTATTTTAGCTCTGCTGTTGATATTTATTTCTCTGGGCTGCATGAGGGACTGGCAACCCAAATGATGGATCACAGCTCTTGTATGCAATGTGCAAACATGGGATGAAACTGCAGAACTTGCCTTAAAGGGATTATTATCCAGAAAATAAGCTCACCCTGGGGGAAACAAAAAAGAAAAGCTCACCAAATAAAGATGCTCACAGAGTCTGGCTGAGTTAGATCAGGAGGAGCTTATGTACAGGGCAAGTTATTTTGGGTGTTAACTGGAAATTTTCAGCAAGGTAGATTGTCTACCTGTTGTCTTAATAACATAGGTATTGAGGGGGACTATTTTCTGCAATGTATTTTTCTTGTGATAGTGGCAGTTTTTCAGTCTTTAGGCATTACTTTGGCATACAGAGGAAGAGCATAGTCTGGATGAATAGTCCCAAAGTTTGTAAGGTGGGATGAGGCTGTGGGCTGTCCTTGCCATTCCCGTTCCACTTCCCATGGGATGCAATCCTTTGGCTGTTTCATATGGATCAAGTGGTTTCACCAGACCTAAAGATGATGCCCTTAATGTGAACAGCTCGTCATCTGCTCTGTAAGGAATGGAATCTGCAATGGAATTCCAAACAGGAAATGCAGCTCTTCCTCTCTCACCAGGACTTGCTGTTGGCTCCAGGCAGGAGCTGATCTACCAGGTCCATGAGGCTGTGCACGAAAGTGTGTCAGGAGAGGATGGAAGCCCCATCCCCTGATTCATTCAAAACTCATCTGCCTGACAATGCTGCCAGCAGGGAAGAGCCCCAAGCTGTCAGGAGGAGGAGCAGCTGGGCTGCCTCATTTGCACGTTTTTTTATTCGTTATTTATTCCCTTACCCGTCACTGGGTGCAGCCAGCTTGCTGCACATGCAGAAAGGCTGCAGGAGCAACACGGGGTTCCCAAGTGAAAGTGGAGGAGACAGTTAAAGAATCTCAGTCTGAGGCAAAGTTTTAACAGCTCTGGCATGTTTTTGACCTAAAAATGCTGGCCCAGAGCAGGTGTCCATGTTGAACCACCTGCACAACCAACCAGTTAAGTCAAGGTTTATCAAAACACATTTCTGCTGTGTGCAGAAGGGGTTTCAAATCTGTAAGGTTTAAGACATCTGTGACCAGTGAATCCTTCAGACTAAAAACGATAAATAATACTGAAGACTGTAACCTCCCTGTGGTCAGCCTCAGCTTCAGAGCTCAGAGGATGATCTGACCAACCATATCAAAGCTCCTACACTCTCCACTCCTGCCTTGTAAATAATAGGGGTAATTCTTGGAAGCTGGTATATTTTTAAACTGGCAAATGGTTTATTTCCTTCCCAAGAAAGGGAAGGGAAGGAATTACAAGAGCAAAGGACTCAAACGTAGTAAAAAGTGTTCATTGGGAATGCCTTCTCCTCCTGTCTCAACATCACAAGGCAGGGAGGGTGCAAGAATTTCTTCCCTTTGTATTCAAAAAGATTTAGATCTGTATTATTTTCAAGAAAGAAAACAATACGTGACCTAAACCAGCACAATCTCCATTCTAGTGAGGAAGCAGGTCTGTCCAGGAAAGGACTTTCTTATCTCAGGATATAACTGAAATCAGGCCTCGGAGGCCGGCCGCGCTCAGAGCGGTCATTTAGGCATCTGCTGGGTAATGCCCTGCTCGGTTTAAAACGTGGTGTTGGAATTAGATTTCATCCTAACTACGCAACTCAAGCACCAAGTGTTTTGAGGTTAAGACGTGGCATTCCCAGCTTTAAAGTTCGCCTGAGAGTTATTGCTTGATGTTGTAAATGGACTTAAGGACCGTAGGAGACGGTTTTTCATTTCAGCCCTGATACAGTAAGCCACTTAAACACTTGCTTATGTCACACTGAAATAAAGGGGATTTATGGGCACAGTTATGGGCTTTGCTGAATCAGAGCATTTTTGCTGAGGGCTGTTTAGGAGAAGAATGAAAAATAACCTGTGCAGATGTCCCTGGGTGATGCCGGAGCCCGAGCAAGGCTGGAAAGTGCTGTGTGGAGGAAGCAAGGAGCCCCTGGGCAGGCCAGGAATTCTTTTGTCAGCTCCTAAGACAAAACAGGGAAGTCACCAGGTCACTCAGCCTGTAGCTGGCCTGAATTTTTGTCCCATTGCTCCCCGTCGGCATCCACACAATGGCTGGGTCGCGCCGTCAGAGTGGTGCTTCCGACAGGGTGACACCGCAGCTGACACCGCCCCAGCTCCTTTCTCGAGCAGAACTCTTGATTTCTAATTACTGAGGCTGTTCTCCTCTCTCCTGAAAAACGAGTGTTTGCAGAAATGGTTGCATCACTCGATCCAACCCCTCTTAAACACATCCCTGTGCAGATCCCCCACGTGATGGGTAACATCAAGCATTACTCCCTTCCTGCGGGGCGGGAGAGGGTTTTAAGAGCTGTATCTGTAACCATGGTTTTGACAATTTTGCCTCCGCTCACTAATCCATTGGAAAGGACATTAATTTTTCAAGGAGCGGGATAAAGAGGCGCGCAGGGAAAGCCAGAGGCCTCGCACGCAATGCATTCCTCTGGTCCTATCAAACGTGTGGGAGGTGCCGCATCACTGTCAGCTTCTGTTTTCTGGCCAGTCAGTCCAGCTATGGACTGTGCATGTGTTTCACAGAGCCTCAAAGCACTTCTGTAACAGGGAAACCCACACTGCTTTAGAAGGTGAAGTCTGGTTATGCATCAGCCATTGGCTACTTCTCTTCCTACCACCATTGTCCGTATCTACAGCGTATTTCTTGAGCCTTTCTTCTCAGCCTCAAAGCCCCATTTGCCACCAATTCCATTGAAATTGAATACTTAAAAGGTTGTTCCTGTTTATTTGAATATGCAACATCATAGTTCTCTTACCAAAGTACTGCTAGAAGGTGACAAATGCCTGAGAATACGGTTGGGATGCCCTTCCCAGGGAAAAAAACAACTGTCTTACAGCTAACCTGTCCTGCTCCAGAGCACCAAATAGCCTTTTCCATAAGAAATAACAACAGGAACAAATTTGAATGAGAAAGTGTTGTCTAATGGGTTCCTACTTCTTCATACCCGGTGTGTGGAAATGTTCAGGGCCAGGTTGGATAGGGCTCTGAGCAACCTGATCTAGTGGATGGCATCCCTCCCTGTGGTACCGGGGTTGGAACTAGATGGTCTTTAAGGTCCCTTCCAACCCAAACCATTCTGGGGTTCTGTGATTCTATACTGGCATATTTCAGAAAGCTCAGCTCATGTTTTGTACCGTGTCGTTGACCTTGACAGACAGGACAGGCTATATAGACCTCTGCTCATGAGCCAGGAATCTTGGGTCAAAATTAAATCATTTTTCTCCCTCTTGAAAAAATAATAACAGCACAAACTATTCACCATTTATCTAGGAAAGACTTATGGAAATAAACAGTGGAAATGAGGACTGTAGTGACAAACAACAGTCTCTCCTGTCTCCCATCCTCAGAGATTCAAGCCACTGAGGCACAGGTGCCTCAGATATTGCCTGTTTTAGTGAAAAGGAAGAGCAGGGGAAGGGAGTGTGTGTGAGGGATTTGGACTTGGACCAGAGGATGGCATGAGCAGTGCTCCAGACCATGCTGAGAGGATGACCTGACCACTGCTCACCTGTGCAGGGCACTGGGCAAGTGCCATGGCTGGGACAGATGAACCAGATTTGCATCACCAGTTGTCTTCCTCCTCTTCATTACATATTTTTCCTATTGAGTCACACCTAAAGGACCAGATTTAAGCATTGGAACACACTTTCCAGGGAAGTGGAGTCACCATCCCTGGAAGTGTTTGAAAAATGAGAAAAAGTGTGTCACTTCACAGTATGGTCTAGTGGGCATGGTGGGTTTGGTTGAAGGCTGGGCTTGATGTTCTTGGAAGTCTTTCCAGCCTTAATGATTCTGTGATGCTATGACTGCAAAAACAAGCGGGTCCCAAGGGCAGAGCTCAGCCAGCGCTGCTCCTCACCAGGGGCAAAGTCATCTGTGCCTGTGTCCCCTCTCCTGGGTCCCCATCAAGGGTCGGCCCCAAGGCTCAGCTCAGACATTCCAAGAACCGTCTCACAGCCGTCCTCATCCCAGCCACCATCAGTCACATTTATTAGGTGCAGATGCAGACCAGCAACAGGGAGGATGCTCTGCAAACACATGGCTTAAAAAGAAAGATAGTTCCTCCGGGGTCTTGAAGTGTGAGTGTAGCACAGGGATGGCAGATGGATGCAGGCACACGAAGAGGCAGGGCTGGTCAGTGCAACAGGCAGCTGCTTGCCAGACTGGCCCCAGTTCAGCAGAGTGAAGTGCTGCCACATGCACAAAGCTGTGCAGACATCAAAAACACACTGCTTTTCCTCCTTCCCTCCCTCTCTCGACAAGCTTAGGAGTTGCCAGGATGAGAAGGTGGTAAGAAGTGGTCAAGTGGGAGCAGGATGTTTAATCTAAGAGTTTACTGCAATCAGTGGGCTGTCATCTCTCCCTATCGCCTTTCAGCGGCTCTGTCCAAACAGTGGACAGAGTGACACAGATTTTTGTGGATTCAGCACAGTAATTGCCTCCCATACAGGCAGTGAGTGTTTAGGAAAGATTCTGCCTCCAATTACAATTTCTGATGTGATTCAAGGAAGAACACTCTGTATTCTTCTTTATTCCTGCAGTCACCGGCTAATGAAACGTGCCATGGATATTTATAGAACTGACAGTGTAAATAGCATTTGCATTTGGTGCCTTTGAGTTATTTAGTGTGATGGTGCTTTCACCAGGAGGGATTTTTCATTCTGAAAGGGAAAGGTTCTCTTTGGAGCCATTTCCTCCCGTTGCCTTGGCTGTTTGTGTTGGATGGAGCAGTTCTGTGGGCAGTTGTGATAATTTAGTGACAAAGTGACGGCTGCACAGGGATTAGCTGAGCGTGGTGAAGGTTTTGGGGCTGTGTCACAGACAGTTTATAGGATTCTCCGAGACAATGTTTGAGTTACAGTGAAGATGAATAGAGAGGAGGGCAGTCATCAGAGCAGTTCATGGCACAAAGCAAAACAACCACCAGCCTGCCTTCCCTAGGAAGCCCGTAGTGTAAATATTTAAATAGGAGCCTCCAAAGGAGATTTAAAGCCTTGTGATAAAGGTAACTAAAACGTCCTTTCCTTGAGAAAAACAGCTGTGATTCAGAAGATCCCATGAGTAACCACAAGGCAGATTTCCTTTCTGGAGCATCTCTGTATTAGAGTAAACAAACATTTATGGCAGGATTTGCTGTCACTGATGGACTTCAAAACGTTTTGCAAAGGTCAGGATCACTTTTTCCATCCTTGAGATGCAGAGGCCAAGAAGCAGAGAAAGAATGCATGCCCTGTGTGTGATTGGCCCTCCTGCAGACTAATCCAGCTCCTCAGCCACACAAACACATTGCTTCAGGTCTTCACATGCCTTACAAGCCATATCTGTGTTTGGGTATTGGCTGTATATTATCTCTGGTCTTTACACACTCATGTATATAAATGGCAGAGCTTTTTAAAAGCACTCATGCTCAGTTCTTCAAGCACTTGGGGGGTCATGCTGCATGTGCAGGCACTAAAAGAAGTGGCATATTTTCAGAAAAAGATGTGACTTACTGAGCTGTTTTGGGGGAAGAAAATGTGTTTTGCATTTTGGTGCATAATTTCCATCTGAGCTCGTGTTAAGTCTGGCCCACGAGATGCTCGTGGCCCATATTCACACCCAGCGCGTGCAGCTCGCTGCCATATGGATGAACTGTTTGCACTCAGGAGTGTGTAACACAGTCCCACCTCTTCACATATCTTGAGAAGCCTTGGAAATCTGAGGGATTGGTGTGGATACAGCACCCTGGCAGTGCTGCAGCTGAGTGAGCAGCAGGAATAACCGTGGAACTCAGCTAGGAACTCTCGCCTCGCTTGAAATGTTTGAGTGTTCTCTCTGCTTCAAGCATCAAGGGCATCTTAATTGTTAGGCTGAACATGGCTTTTTAATTTCTGGAGTTTGGGAAGAGGGATCTTTCCCTCCAGAAGGAAAGTGGAGGACTGTGTTAGTACAGGAAATCTCACTGAGCTCACTGTGAAAACAAGGCCTTGATCAGGACTGAACTCCCCTGTTTCCCTGCACATCAAGTGTCCTCCTCTTCTGTCAGGAAGTCTTCTCAACCATTGTTTCTTGTCCCTTTGCTGGGATTTTGCTTTTTCAAGGTGAAGTGAAAGCTATGCCTTTGTGCCTCTTAGTTCAAGTTCCTTTTAGCTTAGTTGTCCCCGTCCTCTGGGTATGAGCCTTGGGAAAGGAGAACCGTAATTCAGTCCTGTGGTCTCCCTCCATTCAAACTCCAGTACTCTCAGCTCATCTTGGTGACCTCCTGCTCCCATCCATAGGGCTTTGGTGTTGGTTTCCCTTCTCTGATTGCACAGGGAAGCAGAAAGCATTCCCTGAGTTGTTTCCCAGGTGCCATGCACAGCAGTGCAGCAGACAGTGCAGAGCAGCCAATTTGCACAGTGTCAGAGGCAGCATCTTTTACCCAGACTGTGCTACATCAGAGCCTCCTCACTGTGCTTTGAAATGTTCCTGTTTCTTGCTCTGACAAACTAGCAGAGTTTGTATTGATCCGACGATGCAAAAAAGCACATAATGTGGCCTTCAGACACCTGGTGGAATAATAAAGCAGAAAGGAGGGAGGGCAGGACCATCGTATTTTAGCTTATATCGAATAGGAAGCCTGTCTCTACCTTCTTTTCTTTTCTCTTGGAAAGCACTGCTCATTTCTAAGGGAAATGAAAAGCCTCATGGCTGGGGGAAGGAAACGCTTCCAACCTGTGGACCTGCTGAGCTTCAAGGGATGTTCATGAAATGCCTTTCAATTAGTCAGCCATCATGTGCTGCATTTCAGAGCTTTGCTTTATTCAGATATTTATTCATGTTCCCAGCTGTTTGCATTTGGGATTTCTTTTTAGCAGTGAAAGCACTAAGGGGTTATGAAACTCGGCTGGAAAAGCATGGGGAGCTAAAGAAGCTCCACACAGAAAGCAAGTGCTTTGCTGAAACACTAAAGCACAAAGTCAGGCACCTCAGAAAATGTTCCCTCTTCCCCCTTTCACCTTCTTTTATTCATATTTCAACTCTGTTATAGCAAATGGAGCGTAACACAGGAAAGCTGGACTGTGTTCCCATCCGTGCCATCACCACGATAAACTCGCTGCTTTATCTCTTGCCTTGGGTAAAGTCATACTAAAGCTGGAATATCAGTGCACATTCCCCATCTTGGAGGTGCAGTGGATATGTGACAGTAAGAGGATGAGGAAGATGTCAAAGCACAGCTCAGGCATTCAGAGTTTTATCTTCTGGGGAAGCCCAGTGAAGGAAGCCTGCAGTTCCCTGTGCCTGCATGAGCATGACCCACACGACTCTTGTTCCAAGTAGGAGAAACCATTGCAAAGTCCTTCTGTGAGCCTCTGGCATAGCTTTACAACTGAGCTGAAAGCTGTTTAACAGTGAAAAATCTCACTCAATCTCACCAAGTAACACACCTTGGGAGAAGCCATATTTTGCATAACATTTCTTACTGGAGGAAGTTCTCATAAGACAATTTATTGCCATGGCAGTAACTGGCTGACATTTATGAGAAGCCTTGTTTTACAAGGCTTTCCTTTGGCTGCAATGCCAGGGCTCCAGTTGTGTTGATGGAAGCAGAGAAGAAAGCAGTGTTATTTGGCATGCAGGATACTCAGAGATGTGTTGATGTGAATAACAAAAAGGAGTAAAATCTGCATGAATCGCATGGGATTGTACCTTCCAGAATTGTAAATTGTGGATAAGTTGAAGGGAAAAGCTCATTTTGCCTGAAGTTTTCTCGTAATACACTCTGCATCTTGCACGGCAAGCTTGAGGTTCAACAGAGTTGTTGGAACATTTGAATCTTTGCTTTGTGGAAGGGGCTGGGAGCAGGGTAAGACTTGCTCCAATCTGACCCCAGGAAAGGGAGAGATGGATGTGCGAGGACAGAGATGTCAAGAGGGAAGACAGAACCACCCAGAAGAGGCTGATGGGCTTCTGTGCTGAGAGAGAGCAGGATGAGGGTGATGCTGCTGGAGACGGCTGAGGTTGCAGATCCCATGGCAATGCCCACACATTGCCTGGATTCTTGAATGGGCAAAGCTGATGGTGGAGCATCCACCACTGCCTCCCAGATGCCAGCACATCAGCCCCATCAGCCACAGGAGCAGCTGATTTTTAACCTGCAGAGCTGAAGCAGAAAGCTGAGCTGTCCTCAGTTAACCCCTCAAGCACACTTCTCCCCCCTCTCTGCAAGGCAGCTTTGCATCAGGGGCTCAGCTTAGCTGGCACTGGTGGGGAGAGGTGATGGATGAGGGCAGTAATGCCCAGGATGCTGCGGCACTCATGTCTCCAGCAGTCTGTGACCCCCTGCCAGGATCCTGTGGACCCTCTGCTCCCTTCTGGTGATGCTTTAGGACTCACCATGGCAACCAATATTATTAAATTGAGCTGGGGATCCATGCAAAACACAGGAAGGTGCCTTTGTGGGGGTGGGTGGGTCCCTGGGGGTCAAAGCAGAGCTGTGGGACTGTGCTGGGTCTGTGCCAACATGGGTCAAGGTGTGGTGAGTGTTGTAGGGCAAACCCACACTAAGGGGGGTGCCTGTGTGCTGCCTAAGTCGTGCTGAGAAAGGGATTTCCAAGAGCCAAAGAGGCTTAAGGCAGCCCATATCCCATTAACAGATAGTGGGATTGTGCCTGTGCCTGAAGGGCTTTGTGGGACTAAGCTGAGATCTGTAACTCTGCTAAGTGAAGTTGCTCCTCATTCACGGTGCTCTGTGCAAAAAAGGGCTTGATGCACTGTAGAGGAGTTCCCTCAGAGCACAGCTCATTTATTTCTTAGGGCCCCAATCTATGGACCTTGGAAATCTTATATAAGTCTTGTATACATAGTAGTTTTATTGATATTATTTGGTAACTGTTTTAATAAACTGTGATGGTGGGGAACCACAGTGGGGACAGGTGGCTTCTGTGGTACATCTTGAATAGGATACTGCAGGTAGGACAAGCCCATTTCAGGATTCAGGGCAGAACAAACACCTGAGGCCACTCCAGGGAGCACCATCAGCATGGCCTGGGGAGCAGCCTGGCTCCTCAGTACCTGTGGCATGGCTGGATCACTGCTGTTGAGGGGCTTGGGGAAACTTGGCTAGATGTCTCCTCTACCAGCCAAGCCAGCTGCAGAGCTGGAGGCTTCAGTATGAAATGTCAGGGCTTCTGTGCTGCAAACCATCCCCTGCCCCCACTCTACACACTGGAACAACCTCCTCCTGGCAGCTGCATCCAAGCAGGCACCAGACGCCGCTCCATGACAGCTACCAGGGTGGCTTTTCTTTTTCTCCTTCCAGCCTTTTCTTTACCCTGGTGCCAAGAGAAGGGGGATTAATTTAAAAAGAAATAAGTAAACACAAACCAAAAGGACTGCATCGAATGAAAGCCTCCAGCTTGTGCAGGGGAGGCCAGCAGCCACGTGCTGAGCTGGAACACCAAGCACCCTGACACACGTTCCTCTTCTCTCTTGCAGATGACGGAGGGTCGCAGATGCCAAGTGCACCTCCTTGATGACAGGAAGCTGGAGCTCCTTGTTCAGGTAGGAACTACGTGTTTCATCATTTGATAGTTTGCTACAGCCATGGGTTTTCACCAGCATGGGGAGAGAAAAGGGTTTTCAGTTGGTTTTCTCAGCAGCTTCACGCTGTGATTGCCTGCAGAGCTCGGGGAAGCTTCAGTAGTGCTGCCTGGGAAGGATCTGCAAAGGCATATCTGTGGGAAGGACTAATTCAAGACATATTTTTACTTTATTTTGTGCCAAAAAATTCCCAGTCCCTGCCAATGAGATAGAAAAGCACTTCTGGTCATTTTTGACACTGTTATTATGTCCCTTAACTATGTTTTTTGAGGCGCTGCTTAGCTTTGAGAAATGGATTGCATTTGCTTAAAACACCTCCAGCTTCTCTGCTCGCCATCCTAAATTACTGGGATTCAGTGCTGGGCTCCACACCAGAGGGGACTGTACCCATGCTCCCACCTGCATTGGGAACGTGGTTGGCAGCAGAAGATGTTGTGATGGTGCCACAGGCTGGCATTGCTTGTAGGTTCATGTGTCAAACACAGATATGTATTAAAATAAGTCCATGCTCCATCTGCCTTATTTTTTAGTTAAAAAAAAAAAAAAGGAAGACTGGAAACAATGAGAGTCTGGTGATGACTTTGTAAGGATGGGCTGGTGAAAGCTGTAGCATCCTACACTTTCCTGACAATTTTGGCTTCTCTCTCAGAGATCCCCAATGGGTTAATAACAAGAATTAGAAGAATGTCTTTCCTTTTACAAAGGCTTCAGGGCAGCCACAGGCAGCCAAAGCAGCAGGAAATGAAACTTCCCATAGCACCCAAATGCCCTGGCTACAGCTGATAAGATGGGAGGGGGGGGCAGGATCCTACCCAGCACTGACAAACCTGAATGGGGACAGCTGAAGGCGACTTGAATTGCCGGAAGCACATTGAGCCTCGCTTTCTGGAAAGTTGCTTAAAAATACCATTACAAAACTGTTAATGGATAATGTTTTTTAAGCACATCATCATCTAGGAGGTGAAATCCCTCAGCTCCCCATGACACTTGGTGAGCTCAGAGAGCACCTGGATAACCATGAGTCAGGCCAGTGCTGGAACAGCTAAATCAGGATGACTAATTAAAACAAAACACCATTCCAGTGGCCTCTGCATAGGCTGCACCAGGTTCTGTGATGCTTTGCAGCTGGCTGAGGGGAAGTTTGGTCACCTTCATTGCAAGGGCACAGGACTTGGCTTCCTATTTCATCTAAATGCCTTTTCTAATTTTTCTTAGTCCAATTAAAAATTAAAATGGACTATTGGAGAATAGCTCTGCTAAAGCACTGCTCAGGATATTAATAATCACAGCTTAAAATATACTGCAGGAAATCTATGTGAGCTGCCCTGGCCAACCTACTTATTTGGGGTTTAATCAATGACACTAAAAAACCTCAGGAAGATGATAGCCAAGAAGCCTGGTTTGGGAAGATGTGCCCCCTTCTGAGGGAGCAGAAATGGTGTCACATGATATTATGGGTTTTTTAAGTGTTTGATCACACCTTCAATGGAATTCCTTGTAATCAATACAGGAAGCAAATTGCTCTGTAAATCACACTAGCTAGTTTGCAAGTGACCCATGGTTGAATTTTATTAGTACAACAAATCGTTTTGCCTGTTTTCAAGTAATGTGTGAATGGGGAAAGCCAGAAGGGTGATGATGAAAAAAATTCATGCCCTGAAAAAGCACTGACCTCTGCTGCATGCAGTACTCAGATCTCTAGGTACCCCCATGCCCCCATATGTACAGGAGTGTCCACTGCAGCCTCTCAGATGCTTTTCTGGCTTAATGACAATGCTGCTAGGTTGCTTCTACTCAGGGTGAAATCACTTTTAGGTGGAGCAGATGAAGATAAAGTGGATGTTTTGGACTTGAGTATGTCTCCAGTATCAATGCTCTTTGCAGACATGGGCACAACACTTCGGTGCCTGCTTTACAGGCAAAGCCACCAGCACTGGGGTGGTCCCTGAGCTGCTCCACACGGGCAGGAGTGGGCTGAGGTTGCCAAGACGAGCAGCTCTTTGTCCCAGCAGGTCCTCAGTGGACTGGGATCCCTCTGGGAGCAACATGTACTCTGCTAGGGGAAATTTCACCAACTGACCCATATTGTTTGTATCTTATCATGATATTTCAGATAAAAGTTGTTTTGTAAGTTCTGAGCACCGTTGTTTTTATTAATGTTACCTTATCTTGTAGCTGAATTGAATTAGAGGCTGTAAATAAAATGTTCATCCAAGCCCAAGCTTCTGGCTGTCACTTCAAAGCTGTATTTTTCTGTGAGTGTCTGGCCACGGGCTGGAACAGAAAGGTTTGGTTTGCTGGGTTTTGCTATGAAAGAGGTTCCTCCATAGCTTTGTTGGGCCTCAAGATCTAGACCTGCATTGGCTTGAATTACTCAGGAGTCAGTCTCTTGAATTCTCATGTGAAACTTCCTTCTTTTCGCCAACCTCAGCCTTTTTTGGAGGCTTTTCCACTCCTATGGGAAGTTTAGGAAAGAGCACTGGGGATCAGAACTGCTTTCTCTGCCACAGGTGAGATCAAAATAGCAGCCTAACCTGGATCTGGCTTTACACTGCCTTTCAGTGCTTGTGTGTGTGATATCAGGTGCTCTGCCCAGAGAAGGGTTCAGGGGTCCTGCTGTTGTGTTTTCATAGAATCACAGAATCATGGAAAGGTTTGGGTTGGAAGGGATCTTAAAGACCATCTAGTTCCACTCCCCCTGCCATGGGCAGGGCCACCTTTCACCAGAACTGAGTAAAGAATTTCTTCCTGACATCTAATCTAAATCCCTCCTTTTTAGTTTAAAACAGTTCCTCCTTTTCCCATCTCTAACTGCCCATGGAAAAAGTAACTCTCCCTCTTTTTAATGAGACTCCTTTAAGTACTGGAAGGCTGCAGTGGGGTGTCCCTGGAGTCTTCTCTTTTCCAGGCTGAACAACCCCAGCTCTCTCCTCTTTTCTTCATGGGAGAGACGCTCCAGCCCTCTGATCATCTTTGGGGTACTCCTTTTTGGTGCAGAAAAAAAAACCAGCAGGAGATGCTGGGTCTGACTGAAGGAGAGAGCTGGGTAGAGCTCCCTCAAAAGGATGCAGGAGGGCTCCTGGAGCACCTTGAAACAGCTTTCAGTGGCCAGGGACTCTGGGAAGCTGAAATTATTTCCTCTCCTGCCTCGAATGCTGCTGGGCAAAACCAGATGCATCTGGGAACAATCAGGTTGTTTGCAAAAAGCAGTGTATTAAGCAAATGTACTCCCTTTTTGTCTGTGAATTAGCTGTGATCAGACTCAGGGGTTTATGAATATGTCATTTGAAACATATCAGTTGATGGGTAATGAGGACCATACCCCGGGCTGCAGGAGGACAGGGAGAGGAATTGCTGCTTCTGCCCACAGGAGTCACCAGTGGCTCAGTGTGACAGCTCTGCCAGGCCAGACTGAAATGTTTTGACACCACAAATTCCCTCCCAAAACTGCAAGGGCCCCTCTGACAGGCCACACAGCTATTGCCAGTGGGACCCACCAGGCACACAGGTTTTATGTGCATTTCTGTACCCCAAAAGTGAGATTTTGGCTCAGAGACAGCATTTATAACCCCTTCTGTGAATGTCGGCTTGCTTCAGTGTTGGCACATAATGCAAGGGCTTGGGGTTACCATCATCTGGAAAGAGATCCTTTACTGGCTTTACTGAATCGAAGGGTCTTGACTGAAGTCTGTTCCTCCCAAGCCGAGCAGCTGCAGAGTGGTGCAGCAGCAGCTAAGGAAAAGCAGAAACACAGGCTTTGCAGATAAAAGAAAACTCTCCCCAATGTGTTTTGTCAGATAAATGCTGAAATTTAGAAGGGCTAATCATAAACGGAGACAGAGGAGGATCATATGGAAATCTCTTCCTGAGGGTCTGAAACTCAAAGGCTGTTTGACTTGGGATTAGGCAGAAGAGTTGCATTTGGTGTGTGTTTCATTTGATAAATGCCTGTTGAAGATCTGGGGTGTGTGGCAAGTTTACACAGTATGGTTTTTTGACAGTTTTTTCTTTCTGAGCAGGAGCAGAGTGTGGCTCCTTGGATCTTAAAATCTGGGGTTTTTTTTTTCCTTTCAGCTTGATGCATGTTTAGTTTCTAGCACAGTTCTTTTTTTTTAAAAGTGTTTGGCTTCATCCAGATAATCATTTTCAGCAAGCAAAAGCCTTTTCTTATTTCTGGAAAATGGATTTCCTCCATTCCCCACTCGCAGCCTCCCTATCTGTTATATTGTTTCCCAGTGACCGTGTATCATTTGTCTGCTGCACATGAAAGGTTTGTGTTGCTTTATTTAAAGACTTTTGCATAATTGGCAATTCATTCCTTTTCATGTGGGTTTTATAAACATGGCTCTTTTTCTGGGATGGCTGAATCAGGCAGCCTGGCTTGATCCCGGCTCCTGCGCCGGCTGGCGGTGCCTGGTATCTGACAGCAGCTCCTGCAACTGTCATCCAAAAGTGTTAAGCCTCCTAATTCTTTCTCTCTGGAGGAGCTATTGTAGAAATGGAGCTCATCTGAGGCTCGTAGCAGAGCTGTCTGTGGGGTCTGGAGGCTCTGCAATTTGAGTGTAGGAAATATCTGGGCAATTTGTCGCTAACCTTCTTCCCAGGAAGCACTGAACCTGATTTGGAAGAGCCAGGGAGAGATGGGGAGGTCTGCACAAGTCAGAGGTGGTTTGGTGATTAACCCACCTGTATGTACACGTTGACACTTCTTGAGTAACTCTTCTTGCAGCATTTCTATCTCCCTGCCATGCAAGTGCATCCAGAAACAGGTTAGCAGTGATACATGTCCATGCACAGCCAAAATTAACAGGATGCACTGGACATCCTTTGCCTTGCTCGAAGCCAACTCTGCTTTGAGTGAGTCAGGAGTCTTTCAGGAGCCCAGGATTTGTTTCCAGTGCACTTGCTGTGGTTCAGCATCTCATCCCCAGGAACCACCTCCAAGCCAGACTGGGAGACACTGGAGCTGTGAGCCAGCGCCGGGCTGGCAAAGTGCCCTGCGGGCTGCTGACTCACTGCCACACAGATGGCTGTCACCAGCGTGGCTGTCCCGGTGGGGATGCTCAGTTTGGAGCACACCGGTGTCCCTCACTACTCAGGGATCAGCCTCACTGGCACCAGCCTGAGGCTTGCTGTCCTGAGGAAGCAATGACATCTTTCGAGAGCAATAGCTCCACTAATTATAGCTGGAGAGAGAAATAAAATATTCTGCTCTCCTCCCAGGAATCTGTTATAATTTTTGCAGTATTTTCAGTACTGCTTGTGATCAAGAAATTACAGTTCATGGGGTTTTACTCATGTTTTGTTGCTGCCTCCCTTCTGTATGCCAGTGGGCAGGGTGGTTACCTGGGCTGGCATGGTGGGAAAATTGCAAAGGTTCCCCTTTAGGTGGTGCTGAGGCTGGAACCTGCCTATGTCGGGAGAAGCTGTCTAACTTTGGGTACAGGTTTGGCACGAGGACCACAGCAATATATCCCATGTTCAGTGTGGGATAAACAAGCCCCAGGACGACCTCAGTCTCCCCAGGAAAACCACAATAATTGCAGAAGAATGGGGTCCAGCCCTGCTCCACTGCCAAAACTGGGGATCCTTTTGGAAACATCAGCTCTGGGGCTGATGCAGAAATGCAGGCGTGCAGCCCTGACCGTAAATGGAGATGTTTGGGTGCCAGTAGCCGTCCTTGCCGTGCAGGAGAGGCAGCCCCGGTCCCTGCAGCGCACCAGGCTCTGCTCCAAAGGCGTTTTTAACCATGCCAGTGGAAGGAGGAGCAGCCAGTGCTGGGCTGGGAGCAAGGAGGCAGGAGCAAGCACAGGGGTGAGTACTGCCCTGCTGGCCCCTCTGCCCTCCCCTACACCCTTGCAGGAGCATCAGGTGAATATATTCTTGGATTTGCCTGTAGGGCATATCCTACTGGTCGTGGAGATCTGGGATGGGCTGGTGGTGATGCCTTTGGTGAGTGCCTGAGAAAGGATCTCTGTATCCTCTCTTCCCACCCAGCCTCTCCATGCCTGCAGTGAAGCAGCTGAAAAATGTTCCTTCAGCTTCACACAAGGGCTCAGAACTGACTTGATTTCTGTCCTCTGAGTGGCTCTCAAGGTTGTGGGTTGGTGTGTTGCTCCTCCAAAGAAACAAAGCATGTTTTCTGTAGGGCAGACAAATAACTGGAGGCCAGGCTGAACTTGAGTGGAGTTTTCTACTAGGGATCTGGCAGGATCTAGTCCCTCACACTGAGAAACTGTGCAAACATTGGATTTGGATCATAATTTAAAATAAATTTGAGCTGAAGGGGGCTCAAATCTGCCTTCTAGAAAGGAGGCTTTATTTTCCCAGATTGCAGTGCTAGGACTCTGGTTTCTTTAGTAAATAAATCCTGATTTACTACAGCAAGAGTGAGACTGTAGTCCAGCTCAGCAAGTGTTTGTAAAATTGCAAAGGGCAATTAAAAAGGCCTTAAAAATTATGGAGGTCCAAAACTTTGGATCAGCTCAGAAGGATCCTGCCAAGCACTGGCTGAAGTGGGGTTTATATCACTGGAACAAAGCACACGATTGCCCCTTCACAGCCTGTGGCTCACGGCAGATGAAGAGTGCAAAGCCACTTTCTTGACAGGAAAGACTTATCCTGGCCTTCCTCTGCTTCCCGGGTTCCTGTTTGAAACTTCTGATCATTTTGAACACAACTGCAAACTGCAGATACATGGCTGGGCTTGGTCACCACGGGATGGATGGGGAGAGATGGAGGGGAGATTGCTCTGCTGAAAAGGAGGTGGGAGCCCAGACTGGCAATTCATGTCTGTGCTCTCACTGAGCAGCCAGTGAACAGTGAGTTAAGAGCTTTTCTGCTGAAAAGTTGCTTCTTCACCAGAAAAAAAAAATTTAGCACTGCTCCAAGGTAAATGTGGTGCTGGGAGCATTCCAAGTCAGCACACCTCCTGCAGACACAGTTGGTGCACAATACCTAGATATTGTCTTAGACCAGGTAAATGGGTAAACGAAAAATGGACCAGGAGAGCCAGGTGTTCTCCCAAATCCATCCTTCCAGCCTGTAAGGTGTGCCTGTGTTGAGTTGCTCTGCAAAGACTCTCTAATACCTCAAAGAGCATCCAGCACTGCCATCCATGGCCTACAGAGCTTGTGGTGTCAGACTGGAGGGCTGTATCTTGGGGGTTCAGTTCTCAGCTTAGGCTCCAGTGAACCCAGAAGTCCACAGAAGTCAAGCCTGGAGGGGAGGGTGTTTGCTTGGAAATAGAAATGGAAGAGTACAGGGGCAGAAAATAAAGAAATTTGATGTACAGAGCTGGGGAGTGAACAATTCAGCTTATGAGCCAGAGGGATCCCAGGCAGGGTAAAGGTGACAAAGCAGATAACCTCAAGGTTGCCCTTGATTATAAGGGCAGAACTGAAAAGATTTGGGAGAGGAGGCAGAATTAGCATTTCAGGGGGAAATCTGAGCCTGGCTCAGAAACTGGGGGTGAAGAGCTTCTGCTGCGCACCCTGACTTGGCTCCTTTAAGAACAACAAAGTGATGCTGGTCCACTGTAGCTCAGCAGCTCCCAGGCCTGCTGGATGCTCCAGGCTCCCTGGAGCTCACCGTGGGTGAGAATGGACATGGCCCCTGTGCTACAGATGGCATTCCAGGGATGGAGCTGCCAGAGGAAAGCATTCCAGCAAGGCAGGCTGTGCAGAGCAAGCTGGCAGGTCGTGCACATCTGTGAGGGTCACAGGGAGCAGGATTTGAAGAGGTCAGGTAGGGTACACAGCTGCAGGCAGGGATTAGCAATGAGCCCAAATGGACAGGGAACACGGAGAGCCTCCAAGGGGATCTGCCGTGCACCGAAGGTCAGTCTGGTCAAGCAGTTCTAGAGAAAGCAGAGCTGTATCTGGGAAAGGCAAGACTGGAAATTAATGAAACCCAGCAGGGATAGTTCAGCCCGTCCAGATTTGTTCCTCAGCACAGGCATGGGAGGAGCATGAGCAGAAGCTGGGACAGGTGGAGGCAGGGGGCAATAGCCCTGGGAGCAAAGCGTCCCCTGAGAACGCGGCGGGTCAGGACTGACCTTGCCGGGAGCAGAGGTACTTCTGTGTCTTGGGGAAGTTAATTGGAGGGGAAGATGCTTCCCTGCTACAGCAGTGCTGCACATTCCCCTCATCCTGAGCTGCCTGATCGCTTCTGAGCAATGCTTAGAGCTGGTTTTCCCCACGTGCCCCAAGACTGAACCTGAGCCCTGCACATGTGCCAGGTGCCACATGAGGGGCCTCGGAAAAAAGACTCCCACAGCAAAGTACTCACAGCCTCATAAAAAAATGAACTGGGAATGGCAGTCATTGCCCTCCACAGAGTGAAATGAGGGTGTGATTTCCAAAGGCCTATGTAATCAATATCCCTATTATCAGTCTTCCAGAATAAATTGCTTTTAAACTAATACAGGCTGGGGAGCTATCCATGAGCTGTCAGGAGAGAGATAAGCCGAAGACCCATGTTTATTCATACTGCATATGCTGAGAGCTGGATGTTCTTTACAGCTGGCTAAATGGGGGTGAAGATATTCAGCAATTTTTTGCAATTCTTCTGCTAAATCTTGTCAAATACCCTTAATTTTGAGCACACCTGGAACTTTTCAAACTTACTGGAGGGGCTGATGAAAATCCCACTAAAACAGCTGGTGAAGGGAGAAAGCTGTTTCCTTTCTTGTGAGGTAACTCCTGAAGTTTTGCAGAGCATCAGCAGTTTAAATTGTCCTTCTGACCGCCCACCTCAGATACCAATGCAGGAATGGCACATCCAGCATCTGATGTGTCTGTTACAGAGAAAACATCTCACTTACAGTTACTTGGGAGAAATTCAGAAATCCAGTATTGTTTCTGCCTGGCTCAGCTGCTCCATGGCCTCAGTGGAGCTTTTGTTCAGCCTGGACCAACTTGCCAGTGTCCAGCAGTGGCTGTGAAATATGCCATTGTATCCCATGAGTTGCTGCTCCAGCCATGGACAAGCCAGTGTCCCCCAGCCTTGCTTCCCCCACCTAGGGACAACTGCAGGATCTGCTCGGCCATGAGGCACCAACAAGCTCAACAGTGGAAATAAATTAAGCTTAACAGCAGGATGATGAGGCTGAAATGCACAGAGCTCCTCCTGCTCCTTCCTGGTAGAGTAGCCCTTGTGCTGGTGCCACATCCCATCCCTTGCCTTCAATGTTTTCCACGGCAGACAGTGGTGAGATTCTTCTAACTTAATGCACAAGCAGTGTGAGTGTCTGTGCCTGAGCCACTCTTTTAGAGGCGATGGAGGGAGGAAGGCACTTGTAGGGCACAGCTGAGCTCATCCCAAAAGGGATCATCTGAAATGAGTCGTGCCCCTTTCTCTCCTCAGCTGCAAAAAGACTCTGCAATCAGCTCTCTCATAGGTGTTCACACTGTGGGTGGTGGTGTGTGGTCACATCGGGCCTGTTCTGGCTCCAGCTCCTCCTTTCATGTCCTCTTGGCTGGACAAAAAACCCAAGCAGATGAGAAAGTGCTAAATGTGGCACAGGATAGAAGCTACCTCCTGGAAGATAGTGGAAATAGAAAATTATTTTTTTATAGCATGGTCTGAGCAAGCAATTTTGAAAAATAATAACAGATGTACCGGAGATGATTTCAGGAGATATTGAACAGTCCAGAGGAGTGTAGCTCAGGAGAAATGATGAATGAGGCAGCATGGCAGATTTGCTTTTGAGCAAAGGTAAAAAAGGTGCATTTCCAATTGGAGCTAGCATTTCAGGATGGAACATTTCCCCTTATTGCTGCCATCAGGCTGTGCAGCACAAGTACAAGCTTGATTGTCTAAGCTGCGTTACTCGGCTTGTAGAAAATTGTTTTCTATTCCCTTTCCTTTTCAGCCTCAGTGGATGCAACTTAGACAAAAGATCTCAACTTTCAACCAAAAGGCAATTCCCACAGCACAGTGAGAGCTTTGGCCACAAGTGAGGCTGCTGGGCTCAGGGGCATTGCATGTAATGAGCAAAAAGGGTCTTAACTGTTTTGCTGGGAAATTGTTTCCTTTCCCTTTCCCTTGCTGCAGGTAACCCAAAGCAGCAGCTGGCCATGGCTGTGTGGTGTCAGGTGGGAACAGTTTGCCTGCAGCCACGGATTCAGTCCAGGCAGTTTAGAGCAGCCCATGTGTGCTTAAACAGA
Organism: Rhipidura dahli; assembly: GCA_013399225.1. NCBI lineage: Eukaryota > Metazoa > Chordata > Aves > Passeriformes > Rhipiduridae > Rhipidura > Rhipidura dahli. The sequence continues at coordinate 762,610 of VXAC01007361.1, forward strand.
CACAGGTTTGAGCATCACACCTGACAATGGCCCTGAGCTAAACAAAGACGAGCTGGGTCTGGCACCGTGGTGCTGCCAGCAAAGGTTGCTGGGGCTAGTTCAGCCCACCTGTGGCACAGGAGGGAAAGGGGACACCCCTGACCACACAGAGGGGACAGGAGGCTTGAAATGGGCAGTACAGGCATGCAAGGAGACCATGCTGCCCTTCCTGAGGGAGACCTGAGTGTTCCCCAGCCCTGCTTACCCCACCTCTCCCTCTGCAGTCCTGATCCATTCCCTCTGCTTTTGTCCAGGAGGGTGTTTTTTAAGCCCATTCTCTCTGGAAATGATGCAAAATGCCATCCTCAAGTGATAGAGCAAATCTCCAACCCCCAACTCTTGCTGTATTTCCAGTGTGTGGCTTGTTGGTCCTTTCTGTCTTTATTTTGGGGAAGTGCCTGCTCATGGGGAAGCTTTGGGCTCTGTGAAGTCAAAATTGATTTATCTCTCTCTTTGGTGGATTATTTCCCCGATTTCCCCTCCTCCCCCAGGGCTGCAGTAGCTTGCTGACAGCAGCACAGCCATGAGTTGGGTGCCTGGAGAAGGAGTGAGGCAGTCACTGCAAGCACAGACAGGCTGCCCGTGGCACTTGTGTCGGCCACAATACTGGATACCATCAGAAAAAGCATCAGCTTTTCTTATTTTCAGGACTGAGGAGATGGCTCTTGGCTTATAATTGGGTCGTGCTTTAAAAAAAGCTGCATGAGCTCATCATAAGCAACAAAATGTACCCATTCTCCCCTCGCATTCCTGCCCCAACCTCTCCCGAAGAAGCAATCCTTTTGGATGAGAGGTTGTTCATACAGATAGGGTGTCTTTTACTTTCCCATCTCTGTGCACTCAGACATGGCTTATTACCATTATGTTTGAACGAAAACTCTTCTGTTATTACCTTTGCTGGGAAACTGCCCGTATTTGGGGAGGAAGAAGCACAATACTAAATCTGCCTTGGGAGGAAGCTTCAGTCTCTGTTCTGACTTTGAAACTATCCTGGTAGCAGGTCAAACCAGATGCTTGGAGGTAGAGCCAGCAAAACATGCCAACTCTGGAAGGTTTTCATCTTTGGGAAAATTGATTAATAGTACTGATTTTGGTTTAATGAGTTATCTCTATTTTGGAGGGGAGTCTCCCCTTCTCTGTGCTGCCTGTCTCCAGCATCCCCATTAACAGAACAAGAATAATCTCTCCTGTGCAAGCTGGCAGCAGACTCACACTGCAGCCTGACCCTGTCACATCTGCCTTCAGGAGCCACCATCCTCTTTATCCCCTGGAATGACACAGGCTGAGTAGGACAGGCATCGCATCCCCTCATCCTCACACGGGCACCAGATACATTTTGGGCCACTGGGATCAAACTGCCAAGCTGCAGAGGTACCATGGGCTCATTGCTGGGTGTATAACTCTGTGGTTGCAGTGCAGGATGGGGGAATTGGGGGTTGGAGCAGGAGGTGCAGCAGTGACTAAATGCAACCTGATGAGATCGTGAGCAGGCCGGCAACTTCCAGCTCATCCCGGCCCTCCTGGTTTGGCAGCCCAGACAGTGTTAGAGACTTCAGCTTGTCAGAGTGGATCTTGTCATATATCTCAGTTACCCTTGCCTCCTGGAAAAGGAATGAGCTAAAGAGATTGCATCTACCCTTTTTAAGAATAAAATAAACCCAACCAGCCAAGCCGTTTTCACTTCATTTCCCCTCCTCACTTTTAAGCCAGGACAGCCATTTAATGCATAGAGTTTTTCTCACCCACATGGTGATGTGGGCAAGGCCACTGCTCATGTTTCCCCAGTCCCTCTGATGTGTATTGGTTTGTTGTTTTATTGGTTATTGTTTGTTTTTATGCCAGCATCCATGCATCAGCCCCATGTGGCAGCCAGACCATTGCATGGGACGGGCCTCTCACTGCTGAGCAGTGAAGGCAAAAAGAGTGTTTGGCTGTGGCATTGGCTTGTGGAATTTCTTGATTACCAAAAAGACTAGTTTTTGGATTAATTTTGTTCTGTCTTTTGAGGACATTTTAGCAGTTGATGCATGATTAGAATACCTTTTCACTTGGACTGTGCCTTTAGTCTTTAATCCCTATCACTAGTGGGCAGGGGATGAACAAGCCTATTTCATGATGTTCATTTCTTCTAAACTTTATCTTCTCTTCTGATTTTTATTGTCTTTTGAGCAACCAGAGAGTTTATATATACTAATGTGCTTTGAAGAGGAGGGAGCACCATCCATGCCCCTGACCTTGTTCATCTCATGGGGACTGGGTGCCCATTTCTGACGGCTTCTCACTCTGCTGATTCCCTCCACTCTTCTCACAGCCACGTAAATTGGGAGCACAGACAGCAGCTGGGATAACCCTCAAGCCCCAGTGATTCCAGCATCTTTCCTTTCTGCACCCATGTCCCTTTCTCAGGCCTTCTGATGCTCCTTCAGCAACCAAATCTGCATCTGCATGCTCCACCGTGGCTTTGGGTCCAGGCTTTGGGATAAAGTGATGAGATCTGTCCCTGGCAGGACATCATATATTCCTGAGGATGGGTACCCTGGAGCCAAATACTTCTAGAAAGCAAGAAGGTGACTTTTATATGTATCTGGGATTTTGTCAAATTATTCAGCAAATGTCACTGAGCTACAGAGACACCACTGATGGTCAGGCACATCTGCTATGATTCAGAGCTTGTCACAAGCATTTTGCACAGCTCTAGCTCTTGGGCTCTAGCGAGTGGTTTTAAAGCAGTCCGTTCCCTGAAAAACACTATGGAGGCAGAGAGCATGAATTATTATTTGTTTTCACTGTGTGGACAGTTGATCAGTGACAGATGTTTCTAATTGCATTAAGCAAGTGGAAATAATGAGAATTAGATAGTGGATTCTCCAGGAATTTACATTTAGATCGAGTTACAATTTGCTATTGAATAAGCAAATTCAATGTAGATGCATTAGTTCTTCAGCAGAATTGAGAGACAATCATTTTAAATTATTATTTGATTACTTAAAAATGAGCTGTGTTACTATGCTTAAAAATATTTGACTCAAGGGGATGGCTTAATATGTGCACTTTATGTCCCCCTTAAAAAATATGGAATGATGAAATTGTTCATCAACAAACATCTCCACCTCCCCATTATAGTCCCACTGAAAGGCAAATGAAAATGAGAGGCTGCCAGAACCCCATCTCACTGTGCACAGTTTGGCCAGTGCCAGGATGATGGTGATCGGATCGGGCTCGCTCAAACCGTCTGCAGCCCTGACAAATTGAATTAAGTTGCACTGATGGAAGACAAGCTGCATCCCCCTTTGGACCCCACACTCCGCTGGGCTTGGCAGGAATTCCAGGCTGGCAGTCCCCGTGCTGTGCGCCGCGTGGAGCTGGGGCCGAGCAGAGGTGGGTGCTCAGGCTGGAGCAGGGCAGGGGGGCGAGCAGGGCCTCGGCACACAGGGAGCAGCAGCATCTGCTGCCTCCAGATGACACATATCTGACACTTATCTCGCCGTCCATGCCAAGGGGAAATGAGCTGTGGTTCAAACCGATGGAGGTTTTCCTTTTGGGGCTCTCTCTCACAGCTTTATTTTATTTTGTTTTATCTCCTAGATTTCAAGTTCAACTTCAGACTCAGAAAATGTGTGAGTCCCCTGTCAGCAGAGAAGGGATTTATGTGCAGTGCAGATTATTGTAGGTCTCTGTTTAGCAGAGAATCCAAGCTATAATATTTTTTTAACCAACTAGCTGGCTCAGCTTTTATTTTTTTTTTTCCTTTTGCCTAATGAGAGCCTTATCCAGAACTCCTTGAAGTCAGCGTCTGTCTATCAGCTTCAGTAGGCTTTGGATCAGATTTCACATCACTGATTCATTATTAATTACACATATGGGACTCCCTTTTCAAAGAGTTCATTGTTAAATAAATTCACTTTTAGACATTACAGACTTGGCATTTTTGTGCATTTAATAAAAGTCTGGCAAACCAGCAAAGAGCCATAGGCCAGCTTCTCCTCTGGTATTGATGGATGAATCTCCACTGAGCAGCAGTGGTTTACACTATAAAGATATAACATACCTCATATAACCACTTTCTGTCTGAGAATAAGTCTGTGTTTTAGAATTTTGCCTTTTCTGGGATTTCTCCTTTTATAACTTTTCCTACCAGCAAGAGTTCCTCTGTGGATTCAGACACTGCAGGGTGAAATATATTTGCCATTGAGTTTCTCTTCTCTTCAAAAAGATACTGGCATCCTTTTCCTCAGACAAACTGCGATCCCATCTTCAGAGCTTCCTGGGAGAGCAGACAGGCAGGCAAATGTTCTCCTGATCCCTGTGGCAAGTGGAATGGATCTAGGGTCTACAGGGTCTTTGCCTTAGTCCTCAATAATGTTGTTCAAGTCCAGACATTGAAGTGACCACGGAGCTGCTCTGGACGCTCTGTTTACAGAGGAATAATTCTGGCAGGGAATATGTAGAAATAAAGGTTTTTCTCCCTAGGTCCATTCAATAGGAGGCAATATCCTAGGTGAAAAAGGACACCTTATGTTGTGATTTAATGGTACCGGGTATTACTCCCACTCAGCAGCTGATGGCACAGGGATCAGCAGCCCATAGTGTTTGCTGTGCTGCAAGGATCTCCTGAGTTGCACTCAGCCCATCCTGTGCTTTTACAGGGCTGCCCAGACACATGGGGAAAAAAGAATGGGGTGAGTCCCTTTTTTTCTTCTGATGCCAAATCAGAGTTTGGCTGAACGGTCCTGGTTAATAACAGTGTCCAAATAAATTGCGAGGATAGATTCAGATGACTGCTACCCAGTTTCCAAAGCTTTCACTTAGTCAACAATTGTTTAAGGTATGTGGAAAGGAAACTCAGAAACTCAACAGAAACTCAGCTCCCACTGTTTGAATAATGAAGCTCTGAATGTTGATCAGAGGCAGACATGAGTCCATGGCATGCTCCCAGTGCAAAGGATAAAAACCACCACACAGCTGTGGGAGGGTCTGTGAAGGAAGAGAGAATTTTGACACTAAGGCACTTGAGCCCCTGAAAAGTCAAAGCTGATTCCCTACTACAAGTGTAACATCTCTCCTGTTTTATCATGGAGAATGACAAAACCTTTTCCCTGCCCAAATTCATCTTCCTCAGTTTTTCAGAAATCACATTAAATGTGATTATTCTCATCACCCTCATGTATGAAGTACAAATCTTTCCAAAACTGCAGCCCCTCAGCATTAGAAATATTAAGTCATTTACTCCTTGCCATAGAGCAAGATTTGAGGTGGGTCTACAGCCACTTGGTAGGATATGAGGAGGGAGAGATAAGAGAGGTCTGTCACACAGGCAGTGAGACTGCTGGCCAGTCAGCAGAGATGCCTTCAGTTGCCAGAGGCCATCAAGACCTCCAGCATCATTTTTGGGAGGTCTTTGTGCTTCCAGCATCTTCCAACAGCATGACTGATCTCCAGGCTGGCCCAGCTTATGAGACTTTGTCTCTGTCACTCAGTGAAATGGACTGGGGACAGCCTTGCCCACACTGCTGCTGTGGGATCTGCTGCTGCCCATCTTCCACATCGGGTCCAGTGAAAGCAGGAGCAGGTACAGTTGCCTAAGCACTTCAATCTCACTTTGCAGTGAGGACATGTTCTGGGTAAGACCCCAGAAAGAGATTTTCTGGACACTGGCAAGGAAGCTCAGCCTGTGCCCAGCAGCTCCCTGTGCCATGCCACTGCACGGCATACTTGGACCTGTCCCCATATAGAGGCCAAGGATCCCTCCTTTCCAGAAGCCAGGCTGCCATTATCTGCTTCCTACCTCTCTGGCTTAGAAAAATTTCCTCAATTCTCCATAGTCTACAAGCTTCTCCTTTCATGGTTCATTACATTCATTGGCTTATTCTGCTATCGCCCCAGTATGAGGGTCATCACCCACATTTGTATGCACTTAGATTTTCCACTTGTTTTCTTAGTAGCTGTTTATCACTAACAGTTTCTACCCTGCCTGAATTCTCTCCTAACCATTCTGTCTTATTTCTTTTTAATTCTTTTTTTGCAGAAAAAATACGGTTTTTTTTTTTAATAAAAGACACTCACTGTCTCATCCGGTCATTCATTTCACCCTCCTCCTTTATAATGGAACTGGTTTATTACCAGCACTTCTTTTTACAAATATCAGGGGAAATAAGCCTTTCTTATCCTCCTAGTAATTCCTATGGTGAGCAAGTATTATTTTTCTTTCTTTTCTTTTGAATTGTGGCCAATTGCCATTTCTCTCCATTACCTCCTCCTTTTTTATGGGGGTCACAGTGTGACATTGGTGAGCATGGAGTCAGGAAAGCCCAGCATCCTTGTCCCCTTCCCATTCACCTTCAAGGCATTAGAACAGAGCTGTAAGGAGGGGGAACCAGTAGGACATATTTAGGCTCCTGACTGTCCTGATGTGCACCAGGATGATTTATCTAGAAGTAGAGGCAGGACTTGCCTGTGCCCCTGGTTTCCCCACTGAACCTTGATCTGCTCCTTGAGGTGTCCTCTCCCTGTTCTTCTGTTACTGACATCAGCAAGTGCTGGATGTGGTGAGTGCTGTGACTGACAGAGGGGACCAGACCAGAGGATCCAGGGGGCTTCCTTGCTTTCCCAAGGCATTCTGGACATGGAAACCTTTGCTTCTTAGGGACACACAAGTTGGTTGACTTCATATATAAGCACTAAATGTATAGACTCAGTAGGGAAAACTGCAGAGTCACTGAAGGCAGGGAGAGTTTCTGTGGTTCTGTAGATGAAAAGTTGTTGATTTTTCCCATTCCCTTTGAAAAAAACCATGCTTTTAACCCAAGCCTAATCATTGGTTTTATCCCACACCTTGTGCTGACTCAAGAAGCCAAGTACCCTCTTGGGTGCTCACCCAGAGTGGAGGAACCCTCTGTCTTACAGGACAAGGTGTATCAGACCCTGCCCCATGGCCCAGCAGAGTCAGGGGCCAGTCCCAGCCACCACTCTGGTGAATTTGGGGACCACACTCAGTCAGGGGGGATTAGAAGCCAGACTACCAGTGAGGAAGTAAGTGGGGTAGCACTGATTTCCTGTGCCTTGGGAGCTGGACCTACACAATGCATCACACTTTTACTTGACTTCAAGGTTAAAGCAGCTTCTTTAGCCATCCCATTTCTCTCTTTCCCTGACCAGCTGACTCCCCATAACACCAGAGCTTTGCCAGCAGGCACTGAGCTATGCAAGTGAAGTTCAGCCTCTCTCTCCTGGCCTTCCCAGGGGAAGAACTGGGAAGTATTTTCATAGCATGCTTTACATTTGAGTGTGTTAAGCAAGAAGCTTCAAAACATTGTGATATGTTCTTAGTATAGCAGCTGTGCAATGTACAGAGATAATTAAACTGATGAGAACATCCAGGAGGACCAGTGTGCTTCAGCTCCCAAGTTCTTTAGGGGAGGGAAATCTAACACTGCTGTATGTATGGAGAATCTATTGGTGGAGTCAGCTCTTTTGACTGCATCCCTAAGTATGAGTAGAGATAGAGAAGATGAATGCCCAAAAGCCCATGCACCACTGTGCTTCTGGAGGCATTAACCTTCCCCTAGTCTCAGCACATGAGGATGTGTATCGTTAGGTTTAATTCATTTCCCTGCACTCACAATTGGTGTGTAAAATAGAACAGGACGATTTAATCCTATGCATCCTCATGTTATTATTTACTTTATTTACTTTTATTAACGTTAGGATTGCTAACAGAGAGTTTTTAAAATAAATTGTTTTAATGTGTTTAGAAAATGTGCTACAAAAGTAAGCATTCACTTAGCTTATTAAATATTTTCAGCGATGAAGAAGTGACTATGGGTGAGGATGGAAATAAACATCCTTATTCAGGAGAGATTTTTAAAAAGCAAACAAAACATAAGAATGCCGCTAAGCTAGTATGTCTCAGGAAATTATTTTTCCTTTTCCACATCAGCAATAACAGATCAAGAGCATTTCCAAGCACCAATTTCTGTAGGCTGCGTGAAGGGAGATGGACATTTCTACAGTTGATTTGAAACTGGGTGAATTAGAGCGCTTCAGAGGTTTACAGTCGAAAAGATGAATGGATTGTGTGAGCTGTCCAATTTCATTATGTGCCCTAGCCAAACTCTTTCTTTAATGTTTGATAGAATTATGATCAAATATTTCAAAATAAAAATGCTGACCTCTGTAGAAATTGTTGTTGACCTTGTCAAGGTAGGTTTAATGCTTTAAAAGAAGACCAACAATCTCTCAGTGATATAAAACTTCAACAGACACTACCAAATCGAAATATATATAGAAGGCAGCTGGTTATTCACACTGGCCGAGCGCTTATCAAGCCCCATTGTCAGCTGAGTGTGAAATGGATTCCTGCCCAGAAAGCTGGCTCTGAAGCTCGCTTTGTGTTCAAAGTTTGATTTGCCACGTATGATAGTCAGATGATTTAAAACACAATTGACTTTCTTGCAGCAGTTGACTACCCTGTTTCAAAATTACACCCATCTCCAGAAGCTGAAAGGCAAGTACATATGAAGACCCAAAATACTTTAAGCCGAGCATTTACAATACCGATTATCTGAATAAATTTGGAAGTGCTTTCTTAAAGCAGGCCACCTCGCTTCCACCCCAGAGTGCTGCACAGAATGCCATATCCATGTCTTTCTTCCTGTGCATTAAGACAAGGGTTTGAACCAAAGCCCTGTACACAAACCCTCTTAACTCCCCAGCATGCACAATTCTCATCTTGAGCTGCTTTAGTTTGTATTAATTTAGCCCAAATTCCAATTGGAGAGCTCCATCTAATCTGGCCTCTGCATCCATCACTGCTGCATGTTATGTGCAAAGGAAGGTGAAAAATCCTCTGAGACCCACAGTTCTGTGATAAAACCACGAGATTTGTTCAGTTTCAATAATATCATTGCTTGCTTGAATTGATTATGGATAATGGCAATGAAATTCATCTCTGTTGCAGGGGCATCTTCCACAGGTTAAATGCCTTTGTGTTGAAAAATGAGACTTTTCTGACTCTTTGGAAGGATGAGAGAAGGAAGAAAGAGTTGCGTGGTTACCCAGGCTTCTTTGAGGCTGTGGGAGTGTGATATGCTATGGCCTTCTTCAGGTTTCTGGTGCTGATACAGCCAGTGCTGCTGAACTATGGAGACCCAAGTGCCAAATGCACCCAGTCCCAGTGATCTGGAGATCAGGTGGAGTGGGAGATTCTGAAGCCACTGTGACCTTCAAAGTTGTGGTTTCCTTTAAAGCACAGATGCTTCATTCTACTGTTTATATGAAACTGATGGCCTTAAACCAGGGTAAAGTCCTCCTGTGTGTGGGCATCTTCTGCTCTGCTGATCTATCATCCATATTCTTCTAATTTATAACATGGAAATCTCATAGATGCTTCATGCATGAGGAGATGGGAAGCTACCAAGTAGATCACTAACAGGTTTAAGATGTTGAGGATGATTTAAAGGGTGAGTGAATCTGATCATCATAGCTGGGAATGGATTTTCTTCTGCTCTAAAGGAACTGAATTTGCTTGAAAGTTGCTTGTTTGAGTCCACATAAGTGAGTACCTTTATTTTGCACCAGTCCTTCTGAGTTAGTGCCTCATAAGTCTGCTCTAAATTCCCTGAAAGTTAAAAGAAGAAACCTCAGTCAAAACTGTCAAATTTGGGATGTATTTTCATTAAAACTGTATTAACCCACAGCATGCAGTTCTTGATGGTACTGTAAAACTTCTCATGAAGTTCAGAGCAGCCTCCTGAAAACACAGTATTTGCTGGAGTAAGCACATAGCAAAGCAAGCAGCCAGCCAAGCGTGTCTTCAGGAGTGTCTTGTAAAGGTCAAACCAGATTTGATGTTGTGTTAGGTTTTGGGAGAAACCCAAAGAAAGATAATAGAGAAAGGATCTGTTTCTTCCAATAATCCAAAAAACAAATCTAGAAAGTTTAAATAAAGAATAATAAAAGTTGCATGCACAAACAGACTTGGGGCAACTTTTTAACTTGCTTCAGTGATGTTTTCATGTCTGATTAGATGAGCTGGCAGTAACCTTGGCAGTGCTACAAAAGCCATTTTTACATCAGTCAGCACAAGGAATTCCACACTTTCCATCAAATAGCTCCAAAAAAGATGTCTGCTTTCCCTTCCAATCTGGGTTTGCTCCTGTGGTTGGCCAGATCTTATCACTCAGTTCATGGTCCTGGCCACAGTTCAGTTGGAAATGACTCAGGGGTGGCTTGAGTCCTCACATGAGGTTACTCTGCATGATCTTTCTTACTGCCCAGAAAGATAACCCAGGTGGATGTGTGAGGATTTTGGACACATTCCTCTGGAAATGCTGTGCAGAGAGGTCTGTTTGTGCCTGCACAGACCAGCGCTCCAGCACATGGGAGGTGCACTGGGGGACACTGGACCTGGCACAGATACTCCATAGAGGGGAGGTGCATCGAACCCACACATACAGACTGCACAGCTCAGAGATACAGACTCTTGGGGGATCCCAGGAAGAAATAATACAGTGTGCTCCTCCTGCTGGCACCCCAGGTGGTCAGGGCAGACCAGGACAGTTTGAATGCCAGGCACAGCATCCTTTCCCTCTCCCCAGCCCTGCAGGAGACAGAGAGGCAGATTCTTATGTGGGATGTAGTGCTCTCAGCCACCAAACCTCCCTGTACTGCAGGTCTATGGACAAAAAATATGTGATCAGTGCCAGCGCCAGCCCTAAACCTGGGCTTTTCCTTCTGCCATCCTCAGCACATCAGCCAGGCTCTTTCAGCTGTATGGAGGGATATTAGCTGTTCCCAGTGGAGACAGAGAAAGGAATGGAGTGGGCAGGGGAATAAGGGAGGGAAGAGGGAAGTGATGAGGCTTTTGTTGTGGATGAGAGAGAGATCTGAGCATGGAGCAGATTTTCTGTCCCAGTACCAGCTACAGCTGGCTGGCCTCTTTGGATGCAGTCACCTGAAAACTCTGTTGGAGTTGTGGGACAATACAGGTGGCAACAGAGAGGAATGGGGTCACTGGGCATTGACACAGATCCCTTCTGAATGGGGAAGAGTGCAGCTGCCTCTGTGTCAGGCAAGAAGGGGAGGAAGGATGCCAGGGACCCAAAAGTGTCTTTTTCATCCCACCAAATGCTTCTCATTTTGCTTTTGACAAGAATTTGCCATGCAGACTTGGCCAGCTCATGCTCTTTGCTTTCTGGGACTGCAAAATTATTTAAGCAGATTCCCATTGCTAATATGTAGGGGAATTAGAGAGTATCAGCAGTGCCTTCTGACTTAAGATACAGAGTGTCAGGTATCAACAGAACCCAGAAATGCAGCTATCTGTGAATATTTCTGAGTCAACTTGTCAGTAGAGTGTTTCTAATCCTTTTACCAAACAGATATTTTTTAGAAAACTTGGGAAATTTTTTGTCTGTTTCTCTCTGACCCTAATAAATCTTAATTCCCACAACTTGCGGGTGTTGACTTTCCAAGAAAAAACGTCAATGGCACTCTGTCACCATCCTCCACATTCCCGAGGCAGCTGCTGGAGGCAAGTTCTCTCATTTGCTTATGTAAATGAAGGAAAGAGATTTTTAGAGCCAACCGCTGACTCCAGGAAGGAGGTGCTGCCTGTGCCAGCACGAGCAGTGCTCCCACTGCCGGTCCCCAGCACTGATGGAGTTCAGCTGTTCCGTGATAAAAAATAACGCGCTCCCTCTCCGGGCATTTTGCATTTCAATGAATAATTTTTCACCCAACTACGTCCCAGCCTGCTTTGATTATGTGCACTCCATATATTGACATAATAACATGGAGCTGAGGAATAGAGGATCTGTCCCATAAGGGGAATTGCAGCCCCTAAAGCCCCAAGCCTTCAGCATGAGCAGTTTTGTACAATATTATTACCCTGTGATTCAGATGACACAGTGGCCAAAAGGGCTGTTATGGGGTATTTACACAACATTACATGGAGTGACTTCGGATTTTTCTTTTCTTGGAAGTGAGTGAAATGGGTTAAACAGGAGGATGACAGAGCTGTTGGCAGACCCAGTTTGATGAGAATTGCAAGTGAGGGACAGCTCAGTGGCCCCTGGATGAGAGAATTCCATGTTCCATGCACAAGGAAGCAGGGGAAGGAGTCACAGTCCATAACTATCATGGGGCAATGCACTGCCCAGTGCACACAGGTGAGCAGGAACATTTCCTGGCTTTCAGCAGATACAGCTGCTGGCCACTGAGTGTCAATGTCCTGAGGAGCAGAATCGTAACACACAGGGCCTATTTGGGCTTCTTTACTGCCCTTATCTCCCTGGTTGGATAATAGGGTTGTGGCTGGTCTTAGCAGATGATCTAATTCACGGGGAGGACCTGGAGTTTGCTTCATTAGGAAATGCTCCCCTTGGTGAAGGGGAAGAATTTTGTATGAAGCACCATTTGGCACTTTTATTTCCTCCTGATTACACCGCCCAAGGCTCAAGCAGACCAAAGAAGAAGCGCTGTTCCCTGCCTTGTAGGACTGCACCGAGCACAGCCACAGGAGGAATTGTTCTGCATTCATGCAAACCATTCCTTTTCCACCTCACCTCTCCTGCTGATGGACTGGCCACACTGCACGCATTCCCCAGCCTGCACTGACACAAGCCACCAAAAATATGTTTTTCAAACATTCAGCCTTTGACTGTTGAGCAAAATTTGACCAAATCAACCGGACTTGAGAGGCTGGTTTGAACAAAACACATTTCACAGTCCATCCTTCAGAAACTAAACCTGTTCACAGCCAAATGCCAGTGGTTTGAGTCCTGGAGCCTGGGTCTGGCCACAGCTGGGTTAGAGCACAAAACCAGTGCCGAGCACCAGTCCTGCAGACAGTCTTTATCTCTGGCTTTATCAGTCTTTATGCTTGGCTTAGCAGTGTCCCATCTCTGCATTCTTGTGCTGCATCACACTGTAAGTCCCCCCAGCAATGAGACAGTGGATGGCAGCAGTGTTTTTAGCCTAATGAGGTGAGGCATTGGTTGGGTGTGAGTTAGGTACCTGGTTCCCACAGCTCAACATGTGTCTGTGCTGGATGGATTTGGGCAGCACGCGTCTGTCCATATGTTGAAACTATACATTACATTCTGCCACAGAGAACTGGGGAAAAGCTGTGACATAGGGGAGGGGGAATAGATAGGCTTGTTTGACAGTTAATAAAACAATGAAATACACTTTGTGTGTGCCTGAGTTTCTAGGGACCTACCAGCAACTGCTAATACCATGTCATCTGTTTTTTATTCATGGCACTGCTGGACTGTGGGTAGATAATCTCTTTCTATAACTCACTCATTTCTAAGCTTAATGGGAAGCTGTCATAGAGAAACATGCTTCTCTGCCAAAAGTGGGCAGTCTGTCTTTCCACTTGGGAAACACATGATTCCAGAGCTCCTCACTCTGCTCAAATCCCAGTAACATTGTCTTTTAATTATATTGAATATTTAATACTGGAATGCTTGTGTTTCTGCTGTATTTTCCACCATGACTGACAGAAACAGCCCATTCTGTCTCTGTCAGGGAGGTGTTCCATCCCTCTGGTTGTCTTCATGACAATCCTCTGGACCTGCTCCAACAGGTCCATGTCTTTCCTGTACTAAGGGCTTCAAAGCTGGATGCAGCCTCCCAGGTGATGTCTCACCAGAGCAGAATAGAGGGGCAGAATCACCTCCCAAGGCCTGCTGGCCATGCTTTGTGTGATGCAGCACAGGACACGTTTGGCTTTCTGAGCTGCAAGTGCTGAATCACGCCCAGCTTTCCATCCACCAATATCCCCAAGTCCTTCTCCACAGAGCTGCTTTCAATCTCTTCATTCCCCAGCCTGCACTGATACCAGGGGTTTCCCTGACCTGAGTGTAGGACTTTGCTCCTTACCCTGTTGTACCTCATGATGTTCCTGTGGACCCACTTCTTGAGCTTGTAGAGGTCCCTTTGGATGTCATCCCTTCCCTACAGCTTGGCATCAAGCTGCTCCCAGGCTATGAAATCCTTCTGCCCAGAAGCCCTCTTCCTCCTCCTCCCATCCTGTGGCCAGCACATGCCCATAATACATTAGTATTATCACTAAACCTGTGTGACAGAGGCTGTGGCTGGTGTTAGGAAGCACCAAAATGGGGTTTGCATGTTATGTTGTGCAGTAAAGTCTTGCTCTTCATCACCTGTATCTCACCTCCTCCTTTTCCTCTTTTCAGCACTGGGGAAGGTGTCCCATGAGCAGAGCCCAGTGGGTACAGCAGCCCATATTAGGGAGCTCATGCTAATATGAACTCATCCAATAAATACATCAAGGAGCCATAAAACTCTGGGATTTTGACACTGAATCAGTACAAATCATCATTCCTCATGTAGCCTCCCTTTTCCAAGGAGCTCTCAGGCTTGTCCTTCCCCTCCCTACTGGCCTTCAGTGTTCTCTGTGGTCTGTTGTTGTTCAGGGAAGTTGCTATCATGTCTAATTGGGAAGAGGCACCCGTAGAGAGCCTCTGTGCAGAGATAACTGGAGTGCATGGAAGAGAGACTCATCCCCTGTGGTTAATTTGCCAGTGCTGAGTGCTCCTTTAAATAGAACCAAGGAGATACAGACAGAGCCTGGGCATTGTGTGCGTTGAAGTTTTCTTGCTGAGGGTTTCACTAGCACGGGCTGTGCCTGTAGTTTGGGCGTGGTGTGGAGTGGGCTCTTTAAGCAATGGGGAAAGGCAGGGAGACATCCCTGAGAGTGTCAGCCAAGTGTGATCCCATATGGGCCTTCTTGTGTTGCCTTTGGTGCCTTTCCATAATCTTTCTTCATGGCAAATTCAAGTCACAGAGCTGCTACTGAGGTTCAGCCCTTTCCCTGCCACCTGCTGACACCACTAATAAAGCTCTCCCTTTCCTCTAAGTCATTATTTGAATCAACTTCAGCTATTTTGGAGGGCAAGGAGGGTATGAGTTCACTGCTTCAAGCCTAGAGGGTTGCAGAGAGCCCCAGCCATGTGCTCACTGTGCCCCTCACTGCTGAGGCTTTGTGGATGCACAGCATTATCATTTCAGACAAAGCTCTCTGGCATAGCCCAGGGAGCAGGGAAGGATGTCTGGGTCATTTTACTAATAAGGAGGCAGCTTCTAATGAGTCCATCTCTGCTCCCTTGCCTCTCCAAGAGAGAAGGAAGAAACCTCAGAGTGTTGTGAAGTCAGGCTTGTCTTCACAGCAGAGTTGTCTGCTCTGCAGAGTGTCAGGAATCCCCTGGACAATGTTGTGTGCCATCATACCTGGCAGATGGATCCTGAGGTATTAAGTTTTGTGGAAAATGTCAGGTTGGCACATCAGGAAGTCCAGACTGCAAAATGTAGCTTGTTCCAGTCTAGAGTAGGAATTGGGGAATACAAGTAGGGATCCAGAGGCAGGAAAGCACTCAGGTTGCTGCCGTGCAGAGAAGCCTCAGGGACAGGGTTTGGCTAATAAATGGCCAATGTCTGTGCCAGACACTTGGATACACTGGAGTAGGGGTCCCTCAGCCTTTCCTCATGACAGGGGTAAGCACTTACCAGGAGCAGAGTCTTCTTCCCCAGGGCTACAGCTCCAGCGTGCTGGGACCCCAACCAGGTCCCTGCTGATTTATCTAGTAACAATAGCAATTGATTTACAGAGCACTGTTCTTTACATGCCTTTCTGCAAAGAGGGTCCTGTAGCAGGAGGTAGCAGCAAGGGATTGCCTGGCTGAATAATGCTGCTCTGACAACCTACATCACCAGCAAAGCATGTTCAGCCCTCACTGATCCAAAGGATTTCTCCTGGTGTTCCCCATCCCAAGTTCAGGCCAGCCAGCTGCAGCTATGACATGCCCCACAGGCTGTCTTTTGTGATACAGGTTACATGAACGATGCCAGGGAGGTGAGGGTAGGAAGGGGATGAAGAGCAGCTGATGCAGAGGGGTCTCCACACCTGCCTGGGCAGCTCGCAGGGCACCACAGTCCAGTTCTGTAGCTCTGTAGCTCTGCATCACTGAGGACGTGGTTCAGTTTCTACTCTGAATGCCACCTGTTATCCTGATTTATTCCTGTGGGATGCACAAGGTGCATCTTGCTGACCATCCAATTGTATTGAATTCAGAAGGTCCCAGGCCCACTTTCTACTGATTTCCCTGCTCACAGAGACCAGTCCCCATCTCCTTCAACGTGTCTGTGATGGAAGTTTTATTAATGCAAAATTTTCCCTCTGGAAAATGAAGTCCAGAAATTAATAATGAATTAAAACAACTTGCCACAGGCATTGCTAATGAGCTCTTTGTCTGTGCAGCTCACATGAAAGGAGGTCATTGCTCAGCCGTTCCCATCGCGAATGGCAAGAAGATTAACTGCTAACGTCGAGTGTGTGGGTCTCTCCTGAGACAGCAGGACAGGCTGAAGCTCAGCTTCTGCCTGGCTGGCTTTTCCTGCCTTATCCCTGCTGTGCAGGCTTGTCTCGAGGAGTCTTTACTACCTGGAGAAGACACCTTCTTCCCCCCACCTCCAAACACTCAGCTTGTCCATCAGTGTTGGTGGGACACCCAAGTCCTCCCACTGGCAAGGACAATAACCTTGCAGAGCTTAAGAAGAGAGAGGAAAGTAATCTTGGAGGGGACTAGCAGGGCTTAACTTCACTGCCATAAGCCTCTTCAGGGACTCTGGCCCAGTAACTAACCTGGCACTGCTCCAGTGCTGGGTCTGCATCTATTGTTCTTTTCCCTTATCTTGCAAGGCAAAGGGTTATCCTGCCTTATCTGCTGCCACAGGCTTTGGAGGAGGCCCCACAGCAAGGGCACTGGAAATCGTGCCCCTGCTGAGCCATGGGGGGGCTGTGCTGGGAGAGGAGCAGCCACTTCTGGGCAGTAGAGATGGGAAAGCTATCACACCATGCTGACCACCTCTCCATGGCTTTTTCAGCCTGGTCATACCCAGCAGAAATAAGGAAGCAGCACGTTGCATTTACCCATCCTGGGAGGGGTGGCTGAAGGCAGGTGGGTTCAGATGCTGCTCCTCACTTGTTAGCTGGGGCTGGACGCAGCAGTGTGTGGGACAAGAGAAGTTGAGCATCACTTCTTCATGATGTGACTGAACAGCAGAAGGGACTTCTCCCTTGTTCAGTGTTCCTTGTGAGAGTGTTGACTGCAGCAGAGGGACCCATACCTTCCCCATGTCCACAGGCAGCCTGTTACACATCAACTGTTTATTGTTCTGTTCTGCTTTCTTGCAAAAGCTCAACCTGTGTCTTCCATGTGGTCAACCCAGGCTTGGGAAAACTGCTGTGTTTGAGGCATAAAGTTTCACCATTCTTTCCCACCCCTGCCCTCCCAGGTGGGACACCCAGCCAAGCTGAATGATGGCTCATTCCCTTGCTTGGCAGCACAATTGCTCGTTTATTAAATAACTGAGTCACACAGAGCACTGGGCGCCAGGCAGTGACAGCCACGAGGCTCCCAGCCTGCAATACTCTCCAGCATGAGGATGCCTGGATTCACCACCATCAACTGCCCCCACCATGGCCTTGGCCATGGAGGAGTCAGGCCTGCCATGCATTCCCACCCTTCCTCTGGTGGTAGCCCTGGGCTGGGAAGAAGTCTCTTTCTGGTGCAGAGAGAATTTGGCCCAGCAAGGAGAGAAAGGAGCAGGGACCCTTGGGCAAGGGTGGGGAAAAGGAAGGCTTCAAACTGCACATTGATGGAAGGAAACAAACCCCTCTTCCTCTCTCTCCTTTAAGTTTGTGCTTGCTTGTCTGTTGTTAAGCTGAAAACTCACCCAGTGTCCTTCACAAGTACCTGCACTGAGCCTGTCTCTCTCTAAATTCACTAGGCAGTCTTGCCATCCTCTTCATCACAATATTTATGTGTATCATAAGTCAAACTCTAACTTGTCCTTAAAATGCTCTGACAAAGAGAGGTTCATTTACAGGAGACAAGGATGATGCAAATGTCCATCCCACCCAGCACAATACCATGAGAGAAGTATCTGAGGCGTCAACAGAGGGACTGTTGGTGTGCTCTTTGTTTGGGGCTCAAGGGGACAGGGGACCTGACCATGATCCCATGCCTGGTCCATTCATCTCTGAGCACCGTTTGGGAGCTTGTTCAGGAGTGAAGGTCAATGCAGTCACCAGTGCCATCATAGCAGAGCCTCCAATAGTTGTGCCTGAGAAGTCTGACTTGGGAATTAAAATGAAGCTGGTTGCATCCCAACTATTTGGCGGGATACTGCTCCTACACAGCAACTTCTCTCGTATTCAGAGGCCGCTTCAAGGTGGGGCTGCATTTAGGCACAGCTATTGCTTCTTTCTTTGCTGGCATGACCCAGAAAGCCCCTGTGCATTGGATGTCCCCATAGGGTGGGTAGAAGATGCTGTAATGCTTGTAGGAATGCCAGGGAAATATACAGAGAAGTAAGTTTGTCCCAGATGTGTCATATATAGTGGTAGTGGTGGGTTTAGGGACATTTTTAGAGAGTCTGAGAGTCTTACGGATCTCTTTGGGAGCTGGGTACCAGTCAGGGTTTTTTCTGCTATAGCTGTGTTTGTGTTTATGGGACAGAGCACTTGATTAGGACAGCAGGGTTCTCACGTCCCTGCCACTCGTTCTCCACACAGGATCATTATTTCACCTCCATTTAACAACAGGTTCACGTCTGGGGTAAGTGACTCAGCTGCCTGGCAGACTTGTTGGGGCAGTCAAGCCTGCAGACAGTTTTATTTTCACTGAGCTTTGCAACACACAGATTTGTAGACCAAATCCTTGTAGGCAGTCGCCAGAGAACACTGTTGGGCTCTCTGACCCCAGCTGTGCCAGTGCTGCTGTAACAATTGCAGCTCTGGGATCTGGGGCTATATTATAGGCTGCAGTTACCTGGATCCTTTTGTACTCTTGTTTCCTCCAAGTGACAGGCAGGACAAGAGCTGTGCTATTGCTCAGTCTTCAGAAATGTGGTTGGAAAAACCAGAGCACAGCAGAGCAGATGAAAATTCACAGAGGCAGGAGAACATATTAGAGTTAAAAGACAAATAAGGTTTTGCAGAAAAGGTAGTAATGAACCATGCTCTGTTTCTCTGAGCTTGGCTTTTATTGCCTTACAAAGAGTATTCTGAAAGTGTGTGCTGTTTTTCTTTCTTCCCTTCCAAGTGCCTAAATTTGAGGATATATCCTTATCTCTACATGACAAGCAATAGTGAATGGGAAACTATTTTGTTCTGTCATTTACTTCTCATTTGGTCCTGTCACATCCTATCTTTTGGCACTATGTATTTTCTTAGTGTTATGAGCATATATCTATGCTGTGTGTGAGAGAGTGGGTGTCTGAATTGTGTTTGCAAAGGTCCTTGATAAAAAGCTTCAACATGTAAAATTATCAGAGAGGCAGGAGTGAGCTGGTCTTGGTAGATCCGAATGCTGGCAGGCAGCAGATCATCTGTCTGCAGAGACATTAAGTGCTGAATAGGCCAGAATTGCCAGGTTTTTAGTATTTACCTAGGAGGGAAACTACTGCTCATTTCAAGGAGCTAATGTTCCTTGCAGATTTAGCTTGAACACCAGAGGGAACATAAAAGCAACAGCTGTGGAGTAGTTTCAAGGATAGTGTTTTCCTCCTCAAGCACAGTGCAGTTCTATCCAATTCTCCTCATTAATCACTTTCTCTCATTTTTGTTTTTCAGCCAAAGCTCTTGGCCAAGGAGTTGCTTGACTTGGTGGCATCTCATTTCAACCTGAAGGAGAAGGAGTACTTTGGAATCGCATTCACAGATGAAACGTAAGTGTGAGAAATCAAAGACCTCAGAGGCACCTCTTGGCAACACTGTGTGCAGCAAAGTCCTAGATCAAGGTCTAGGGAGGCATGGACAAAATTATCACAAAATTTGAAGTTTTGTCTCAAGACAGGCCATATTTACCCCCAGATTAAATGAGAAGAATAAAATTTGCACTGGAAAAACATTAAAGGTCTGCCAAAGGCTATGATTAGTCCCAGACTGTGACCCCTCAGTGCTACTTCACAGCCCTGTTATATTTTTCCAGCTGTTTTCTCTCAGGAGGTACACCGTCCTTGGCATATGGACTATGTCTTGTATGGACACCCACCTTGGTTTGCAATAGGTTGTTCCTCTGTATATTAATCAGGAAGAGGCTTCCCACACCTAAATCATTTAAAAAAAACAAATTTCAAGCCAATGCTGTGTCCCCAGAACAGCTGAGTCAGCAGTATTGCTGTCATGAGCCAGTTCTGCTCTCCTGCTGAAGTGTCAGGTAAATGTAATATATTCTGCTGGAATAATGATTCAGGGTCGGGTAATCAGAGGCTGCTGGATAATTGCACAAACATATCCACATTCATCTCAGCAGCAATCACCCCTCTAAAGTCAATTCCTTTGGCAAGCACCTGCCTTGGGCAGCCTGAGGCCATCTCAGGACACAGCTCCCAGGATGGAGAATGCTCAGCAACAGACACGTGCAGAAGCAGGACCCAAATCAGACAAGACCTTGGAATCCATCCCAGATCACTGACTTGAGTAGCTCAGCCCTGTAGGAGATCTCCAACCCAGCATAAATTAACAAAGCTAATCCTCCAAGGAGCAACAGTAGGAGGCACTGGCCTTTCATAATGCAGGAGGAGGAAATGGCTCCTGCCACAGTGTTTATTCTTGGAGAGAGCAAGTCACTCAGTGGGTGCTGCCTGAGAGGCACAGGAAAGCCATGCAGGGAAGCCAAAGCACACTAGGAGATGAAAATGTTCTCTTAACAATCCCAAGAGCACAGATGAGAAACAAGGCACAACTCAAACTGTAACCAGAGAGGAGCTGAGCAAGTCCCAACTCTCAGTTCAGCTGGGAGGGCACAGGGCTCCCCTGGGAGTGCAAGGAAAGCTAATAAGGAGATGACAGCAATTAGAGAGAGCCCAGCCTCCCCTGGAACCTCCAGGTTTAATTGTGTGAGCAAAAATCTGGGTTAGCAAAGGGAGGAAGTGTGAGAAGCTGACAGAGGTTGTCAAGGCAGAGCTCTGGGATACATGGTGAGTGCAGATGGATGTGCACTGTCCAGGCAGGACTCAAGGGTTAGGTGATGGCATCCACTCACTTGGTCATGTTCAGACCTATAGGTGGAGCAGGATGCTTTTCAGGAGATGCTCAGCCAGCCCAGATGAAAGATCTGGGGACACCCTCATTAAATCAAGGAAATGCAGCCCAGAAACAAGCATTAAGTCCCAGCTGGTCTGCAACCCTTCTGCTGTCCCACAGTGACTGTATCATTTGCACTGAGGCTTCTTCAGTGCTGTGAAAATAACCTCAAAAAAAGTATTTCCTCTTCAGTTGTAAAATGCTCTGAATGGAGTTGGCACAAACAGCAACTATTCTATTTGACTGAACACAGCAAAAGAATGTACTTGGGGCCTTGGACAGAGTCTTGGAATAGATGTCCCAAGTCAACTTCAGAAAATAAACAGGGCTGTCTCTACCACAGATCTTATCCTGCAACGTGAAATGGAAGTTTGAAAAATCCCCTTTCTTCAAAAAGTAGTAAAAATAGTCTCTTAATGTGTCTTTTCAGGGCACATAACACAGACCTTTAGCTAATACAGACCAGGAATGTAAAAAGAAACCCTTTAATTCTGTGACAGGCCCTCAGGGACTTGGTTCTTTTCACTCTCCACTGAGTTTCCATGTGCTTTACTTGAAGGGGACTCATAACCAGCTAAAACAGAACATGCCTGGTTCATAAATGCAGTCTGAGGTTGGCTAAATTGCAAGTTTAGAAAGAAGAAAAGCCGTTAAAGTATTAAATCAATTCTTCTTTTTAAGAGTAAAAGCTCTATGAGAGTAATTTATTTAGAAATTATTTAGGCTGGGGATTTCCATTCATTAGTTGTGCTCTATCATGACAACCTTAGAGGAAAATCAATAGGAACAACCTTTGCGTTGGCAACTTAATAGTTTCTTGTGATAATATAGGGTCATTACTGCATTCAGCGTGACTAAAATTAGATTGTCAGACCATTATGGAGGGGAGAATAACGCCTCCTATTTTAATGATCATAGGAACGTTTCGTAGCGTGAGCCATTAACTGCAGGAGAGCACAGGTCAAAAGGGTGTCCCTCTACAGCACAAAGGAAGCCAGAAGAGCAATATCCTGCTTGATTAAAAGTGAAAAGGGATGGGGAAAGGGCTTGGGTTTTAGTTGAGCTGGTTATGAATCTCCACTAACCACCCTTTCCCTTGGTATCAGCTCCTCCCGCATTCACTGAGACCAAGTGGCCAGGGTTGCTGCAGACTCCCCATCGGGGCCATGGACAGGGTTTCTACACCCCTTATTTGTCCTTAGATTGGAGTCATCTGCTCCACTGAGAGCCACCAACTTCTGCATCCCACAGCTCCCCACAGCACAGGGTACCACCCTTCCCTGGAATACCCCCTCATCCCTGGGAATGGGGGAAAGCCTATTTCCCCTGTCCAGCCATTTGGCAGAGCCAAAGTGAGGGAGCAGGTGTCCCACATCCAGGTTGAACAGCTGGTCCAACAGAGGGTGCAGCTCTCAGAAAAACGTCCTGCTCTGGCACTAGACCAGTTCCTTTATCCCCAAGTCCACTGTGTTGCAAAATTTGTATAGTTAAACTTTGGCTGCTCTGTGAGCTTCTCAGCCCCTTCAGAAGTAATTGAGAAAATCTGTGAGCTTAAAGGGTTTTTTGTTTCTGTTGCGATTGAGGGAAATATAAATAGTTTATATGGTTCCTATTATGTGAGCTGGTCTTTCTCAATGTCCATTCAATTCAAAATGAGTCTGACACTGAAAGGGTGTGAGTTGATTTATTGGTCCAAATACCTTTGTAACACAAATCAATGTGGATCCGCTTTTCAGAAAACTGGGTACTAAGCAGTAAAACTGTATAAACAGAACCACCTGGAGGCAAAGTACTCATTGATATGCCACTCTTTACTTATAAAAGAAAACAGAACTACTGCACACAATCGACAAAATGGACCCTGGGCACCAAAATCCATACTCAGTCTGTATCCTAAATGGACCCAGTTTCTTTTCCTAAAAGTGATTATGTGGTTGTTATTGACACACCAGTTTAACTGCCAACATAAGTACAACCAACAGAGGAAAATAATCTGGCTTCCAATAGTCAACCTCCTTATAGGTCCCCCAAAACTGTTTGCACCATTATTTGTGAATACACTGATAGAAATATCTGAATGAATAAATCGATGGTGATAATGAAACAAAAGCTACTTTTGTCTCTAAATTGAACCGTGAAGGAAATCCAGCTAGACATGGGCATGTATGAATGGGATCCCAGTGCAAGCTGCCTAAATTGGTCCATGAAAACTGTCAGGATTACTACATGCCTAGGGTTATATGCCCATACTTTTCCCTGTTTTACATGGGATTGTGCTCCATGAATAGTTCTGCTGACAACAGGAAGACAGATTCCAGAGCAAAGCGTTTTGTGGTGCAACGTCATGGGAGTTGGGCTCCCTGATAGTCCACGTTCACAGGCAGATACCAGTAACTGCTCACTGCTGCTGTTCTCTACATGCCACATATGCACGCTTGAAAACAAGGATTTAGGTGACAATCTGCAGGGCAGAAGCCCTCAGCGATGAAAGATTGTAAGTAGTAATTGAGTACAGTGAGCAGTTAGCTCCTGGCAGGGATTTAAGTGACCTTCCTCCTCTGAAGGAGCTTTGGATTTAAGCTCCATGCAGATGAGACTAATTAAACTCTTCAACCTAAAATCTCGGTGGCAATTAAATGTGTTATCCAGTACTCAGAACCGTGTATGTGTGCAACATAAATGTGGAACTGGTATGCATATGTATAGATATGATTATACCAACCAGTTTCTCCTGTTAAAATACAACGAAAATGAAAAGAGCAAGTATTTTCAAAATAAGAAATACCTTGAAGTGATTTTTTTGTGCTGTGCACTGTGGCTTCTCACCCCTTCCTTGTGCATGTTAGGCAAACCCAGACACTGCTGTTGAATAAACATAGAGGTAGACAGTAAGTCCATTGTGAACAACTCGCCCACAGTGGGAACTGGTGTGTAACACCATCAGCTGCTGGTGGCTGCTGCATTGGTGATACAAATGAAACTGGACAGGTTCTGCATAGGATGCCAGGTTTAGTGGGGCTTTTCCTTGCTCTGACAGCATTTTGCACCGTAGCCTATGTGGTAAATGCTCAGGTTGTACTTTGGCTAGAAATGGGTGAGCACGGCTAGTTTCAATCCCATGAGTAACTGTGCCTTCACAGCTAATTTCAGCCTTCCTGAGGCCTATTAAAAGAAACATAACAGCACTTCATGACAAAAAGAATATGCAAAATTATATTTCAAGAAGGGAGATGCAGCGAGAGGTGCAGATCCCTCTAATTTTTTTGGTGCCCAGGCTGAGAATCTTTCAATGGGGATTATCTTCTGACAGCCTGGAGCATCTGCCCTTTCAAAATCAAACCTTGTCAAAGTACACATCTGTGCTGAACAACAGGAAATCATGCAGGGATCCCACACTAGCATGCCAGCAGCAGAAATGATGGAAGGAAACCCCCCCCACACTGTGCTGCATGCCCAGCTCTGCATCCTGCCCAGAGCAAGACCAGTTAGTCCCTACATCCAGACAAGTTAACAAGGCCATCCTCACCCTGATCCCTGTCCAAGGCTGGGCAGACTTGCCTTCAGCCCCTGTACTGTAATGGAGACATACAAAGAGACAAGTTTGGCTTGAAAATCTGCATTATATCACCCCTTTCCAGTACCCATGCTGCCAGCAAGTCTGTGCTCCTAATACACAGTATAGGCTGCCCTTTACCTCAAGTGAAAAAACAGAGAAAAAAATTATTTAAAAACTTTATCTAGAGAAAAAACTGTCTGAAAGTTAAAATATCTTGGAGAGAAACATGGGTGTCTAGAGCAGGGGGCAAAACAGGCTTTGATCCTTTTGTACCCCAAAAGATGTCCAGGATGAGTCTGAAAAGTCCCTGACTCTACATGTATCACTTTTACCTAGCTGAGACTCTGTACTTCTGCAAAACGGATGCATAAATGCCTGACTGAATGCCTGACTTCTATATGGCAAAATTTGAGGGGAGTTTCCTTCTAGATGTTCTGATCCTGAACCCATGAGAGTGATGAGAGGAGCTCACCAATAATTTTGATTCCCTTGGTTCAAAGCAGGTTGCTGTGCTCAGGTGAGCACACACAATGTCCCATCAGGTCTCCAGGGCAGCCCAGAGCTGCCTGGGCAGGGAGGTCCCTAAGCTGCCCATCCTCTTCTGCTCCTCCATGTACAGAAATCCCATTGAACCCAGGCAATTCAAAGCCTCCTGAAAGTGCTACTTTCCCTTTTATTTATTTTTCTAGGAAAGATGGAGTGGGGGAGCTGTAAATCCAGTTAAATTGCTGCGGGGATGTCATTGCTTACTTTCCAAAGGGGCTTCTCAGTTACCCAAAGCTCATGTACATGCAAAACCCTTGTGAAAGCTGAGTGTGTTTGCTGTACACAGGCTTGTGGCATTTCTAGAAGTTATTTAATGGGTTTTTTTTTTAAACAGGCTCTTTTTTTTCCTTTTTTTTTTCCATTTTCAGTGGAATGAAGAATTATTCTTGAGGATTAGAATGAGCGGATGAATAGGCACTGGAATAAAGCTCAGGACATCTGAGTTCCATTTCCTGCTTTATTTGCTGCAAGATTCTCCCCCAAATCATTTCAATTCTCTCTCCCCTTGCTTGTCTAGACAGCAGAGTACTGAAGGCAAGGGCTGCCCCTCCCTCTGGGTGAAATCTGGTCAGACTGAAATCAACAGCCAAAAGCTCACAGGATGCAACCCCAGCATCACCGAAGGCAATGGCAAAATTCTGGCCAGCTTCAGAGGGGCCTGAATGTCACCCTAGGTATTTCCTCAGTGCCTAATTTAACAGGGCCTTTATCTCAACTGGGGAGCAAGATGTCCCTGCAGTATAAATAATGGTATTTATAAAGTACTTCTCACGCACACAGTGCTCTACAATGCGGGGAATGTGACAAAGAACAGAGCGTCTGCCCAGGAAAGCTCCCAGCAGCAAGGCACGAATGGATGAATTATAGGAGAAAATAACAACGACAGGTACCATCTAGGCAAAAGAAAAGCAGCATGTGGTAATTGGAGCTGGAACGCTTCACGGAGCAGCTGTTTTTCAAGAGCTCTCTGAAGAAGGCAAAACGAGGGCTGGGCAAACATAGAGAGGCTATTGCAGGCATGTGGGTGGTAAATAAACCATCTGAGGCTGTAGAGTCAGGTTTAGCCTTGAGTGATATACTGTAGGCGTCATGGAAACTCTTAACCATAAGGATTTCTAATGAAAATCTTGACAGACTTTTAATGATACAACTGCTCCAGGGGCCTGTAATAAAAAGGTGAAGCTTATAACATTTTGGGCTGTCCTGATTGCTCAGTGCTGCCAGCTTTCACCCTGACAGATTGAACTTTAGCAGTTCAATTCCCAGACTGAAACACTGCCAGGATGATATAGCCTCTGCTCCTCAAACATTTATTGTGTGTTTTCCAAATATCATGCGATAGTCCAGGGCAAATAGCATACATTTTGGTTCACATTTTGTAACACATCACCCCTCATTGCTGTGAGGAGTGAGAAACCTCTTTGGTGCCAGGCTCAAAACTGTCTCTTTTCTTGCCAGGGGACACTTGAACTGGCTTCAACTGGACCGCCGGGTGCTGGAACATGACTTCCCCAAAAAGTCAGGACCAGTTGTTTTGTACTTTTGTGTCAGGTAAGTGTCTGATGGCAAACCCTTCCCATGGGATACAGCTATGGACAGCTTGTTTCCTGGAGGCCAGGAAGTGAGGCTGTCAGTTTCTCAGAAACACCTGTGGGCAAACAAACACTTCCACAGAAGCTTCTTTTGAGGCCCTTGGCTTTGCAAACTCTTCTCACACAAGTGTAAACAAGTAGTAGCCACACTGACACCCGCAGTTGTCCACACAGCAATGTTGTATGAGGGCAAGATCAGATGTTATGTATTTACTCTTCCACTTGTGGGCTTTGAGCTGGAAAGTCCAAGCTGGGTAGGGTGGCAGAACAAAGCCCTCTTTCTGCCAAGATAACCCACTTGAGCCAGCAACCTGCAGGGAAAATACTCACTTCCTCACTGGTGAGCCATCAGTTTCCTCAGGACTGTGCCCACAGTGTGCATTCTGTCAGGGACCAAATTAATCCCTGTTCAGCTCTGTCATATTCACCTTGTGAACTCAGTGCTACAGTGAATTACTCACAAATAGCAAATGATGGCATTTTATGGCACCGAGTTGGTTTCTTCATTGTTGGACCAGACTACAAAAGTTTTAATGAAGATTATGGCAGTTTGGGAGCTTCAAACTTCATCTGGGATTTTTACAAAGAACTGTTAGTGTTTGGAAGCTGCTGGAAGCTGCCAGTGCTCTTATGCACACAGTGCCTTTGCCTCCAAGGGAGATATTTTCTGAGAAGACAAATTTGCTCCTGCAGCTTTGAAACACCCAGAGAGAGGCCAGGGGCTGGGATGGCATATGTACAAAATTAAGTTGAGGGTTTTGACTTACTTTTAATGGATAGCTCATGTCTAGATCAAGCCAGTGCAGCGTAACTGTGTCTTTTTCTGTTAGGCTTTCTACTCCAGTATTATATTACGTCTGACATCACTCTCATTCATTCCATAGTACCCACAAAAAATGAAGACCTACTTTTGAGTTTCTTCCCCTGAGTGAAGTTTTTTTTCTCCACACAGCGATTGTCATTCATTTAACTTCCATTACAAGGCAGACTTTTTAGGAGAAGAGACTCTTTGTTCTGTTATGTACCCATATTTAGGAGTGTATATTTCTTAGGACAAATCAAGACTGCACAAAGCCCTGTGAGTGCAGAATTAGTCTGATATCTCCCAAGAGAAGAATTTGTCAACATTTTGGGTGGTTCAAACCATAAGGGTAGATCTTGAGCTGAGCATCTCCAGCATGTGAGATCCAGATCCCCCTGTGCTTAGAGCTGTTGCTGCTCGTTAAGGACACGGTGAGTCAGTTACCAAACATCTTGTCCAGGGGCCAAATTGAAGAGTCTGTGCTAAGAGAGGGATTCTGTGGAAAGCAGGAAAACCTCTGAGTGAGCAAGAGCTAAGTGCAGGGCTTAGGAGTGGAACTGTAAAATGCGTGAAAGCCAGTGCTACTGAGCCACTCATATTCATTTCAAAGACCACTCAACAAGCATAAATATTGCCATCTGTATTGTTTTATGAAAGTTGGCAGCACAGTGGAGACCAGTCGTTCTAGCAGGATCCTAGCCAAGAGACATCCTAGGATACAGATCCATGTAACAGTTAGTGAATGAGTGACCCCTCCTGTTCTGGAATTGTAGTCCATAGGGAAAAACTCAGCATTGAGTGTCTGCGTATGTGAAAACCAGACTGACTCTGGGCTTATACTCCCATTGGTGGCAGCAGTGAGTGGATTGTTACACTGAGTTAGGATTTGGATTGGACTGGGAGCCAGATGCCTCAAGAGTTAGGAACAGGCATTAACTTACTGTGCCTTTTCTAGTGCTTATTTCCCTTGTGAGTGTCAGATGCTGGCAGAAGTTGAAAAAGTTTCCCAGCACACAAGGAGTTCCCATGTCCATCCCTAAATCTGATCTGAGCAGAAAGCAGTTGAAGACACTGACTCCAGCCAGATGGCTGAAGTTGGAAAGCCCCACATATCTGTTATCCAGTGGTTTCAGTTCTGGTTTGGGGAACTAAAGCTGAAGGAAAGGGCAAGGCTTTAGGCAGAGGGCTGAAGGAAAGGTCATAAAAAGACTCACTCACAGAGAGGGGTTAATTTTCATAATCTGGGGGTGTGCAGCAGCTTGCAGAGCCATTCATAAACATACCATAAATAGAATGCTCCCTCTTCCCTGCTGCCATCAGGCAGAAAGCAGAGATAATTAGTGTTGTACCATATCTAATCACAAATGTGTTGACTTTTAAGGGACTGGGTGCCCATGACACCTACTGAGAGATGGTAAAGGCTTGCCTGTGGTTGCAGATACCTTCTTGCATTACCTCTCCCATTGCAGCTGACAAAGCTTAGTTTGATGCTGGGAGTCCTAACTGGGGAGATACAAGTGACTGGGTGTGCCAGATGCTCATGACACAGTACTCTGTTTACTGCATCAGGTTTTAGTGACTGGGGGGTTTTTCCAGCTGGTTGAAGTAAATGTAAATTCAATCACACTGCATTACTACTGAAGCAATGAAGCCTCAGGCAAGAAAAGTAAAGGGTAGTTTGTGAAGCGGAGAAGCTACAGTGAAAACATTTTCACCTTTAATGTGACCATCAAATGGTTTTTACCCTCAACGTTCCTGCAGCAATGTTGAAGGGCATCATGCCCACCAAAGATGCCACAGATTTTAGCCTGCTCTAAAAGTACATTTTAAGGGAAGCCTGCCTTCTTAAGAAAGTCTTCTTGAAAGAACCATGACAAAAATAGGAAGGTTCACAAGCTTTGCAGTGTGAAAATCTCCTCCCTTTTTTTAAATCTCTGCAGCACTGTTGAAGCTTTGTCTTTTGACACACATTTCCTTGGGGTTTGACATTGTTGAACACTGATCTCCAGTGTCTTTACTCTCTTCCGTTATCAAAGACCAAAAATTTCACAGCACTGTGTCAAAGGAGGAGGATTTTAGAAGGAAGTTTTTAGCATTGGTTTGTATGAAATTGCTTCTCCCATTGTACATTTATACAGCTACTGAAGCCCCCCTGTCTTCAGGTTGTCATCTAGTGCTTCAGTGGAAGCTTTCCACTGAGAACAACATAGGAATCTAGGAAGCAATCAGAACTCTTGGACAGCTGTGAAGTGCCCCAAGGCTGCTGTGCAATATTATTTTATAAGACTCTGTTAATATCTATTTACATAGCTCTAAAGCCACACATGAAAGTGAGAGGGAGTGTTGTGCACCTTGCAGAGGAGGAGGTACATCTGGCAACAGAATGGGAGTGATATTAGTTCTCATCTTAGAATTACCTTCCCCCTGGATGGCTTTCTATAACCCTCGTTGCTTGGCTGTTGGTGAAACTCATTCCCTGCCTTAAAGGGTTTACAAGTCAGATGAGAGCCACCACTGAAGTCCAGAAGAAGCAAAGGATAGGGATGAAGAAAGGAGGGATTGCCTGATTAGGTATTTTGAGACCAGAAGAGAACAGAGAAAATGTACCTCACACCGTGAGCTTTGGGGTAAAGTGCAGGAACCAAAGTACAGTATGGAGACCTGGGCAGCAGAGGAGGTAAACAGAGATTGCAGGGGTTCAGATACAGGTACACACTTTTGGCAGGGAAAGAAGCATTTTGCTTGGACTCATGCAGGCAAAAGGAAGGCAGAATTACTCCTTTTGTAGAAAGCTTTGAGGTGAGAGGGAACCAGAGCACAGACACACTGTTTATTCATGGAAAGCAAAGTTGGCCAGGCTCTACAGCGAGTTCTCATCCTCAAACAATGGCCATGTGAGATTAGCAATCCTTAGCAAAGGAACCACCAGCATGGGTCTGATCTCTTTATCTTCTATATGTTTGTCATGCTGTTAATTTATTTGAACAAGCTTAGCAAATAAAACTCACTTCACTGGTGGACCTTTTCCCAGGAATTAATATATTTGTTCTCAGGGTAACTCCACCAGCTAAACAGTGACAACTCACTGCAGAAGTCGTCACACTAAATCAGACTCTGTCTCACATGGAAGGGCTTTTCTTCCAGAAAGGCATGGAACAAAATGTGAAATAAATCTCCAATACTCAAATACACTGTGGGGCAGAGTTTGTATCTATAGGCTGGCAGTATTCCCACAAAGGAATGCTTGTGTTCAGCAACATCTGGCATGTGATCATACATACTGGCTAGGCTGAAGTCAGCATGTGAGCTATGGGGGCTCAGGACTCTCAATATTGAGGCCAGACATTTTGCCAGGTTGCCACAGTTACTGAAGAACAAAGTATCCCTTAATAAGAGACTGGCACTGAAACACAGAGTGCAAAGCTCCTGGGTGTCTTTTCTCCCCTTAACCTGAAGGAAAATAGCTGTGTGCACTGGCAGTGGTCCAGATCTGTGCCAGGTGTGCAGTCTGAGATGAGATTCACCACACCAGAGATGAGGTCTTTACCTGGCAGACAGCTCTATGTCACAGCTAATTAGTGCAGTCTCCCTGTAGAGCCACTGGGAAGAAATAGGTACCTTTCAGGAACAATTCATCTGACTTATTTGAGATGAGCACTTTGGAATTCAACAAGTTGCATGCTAAAATACCTGTGTCTCTTCTCTGACCTCAGACCCCTGCTCAGATGTAGGCATTTCCACCTGATGCATCCCTCTGTCCCATCAAGGGCAATCTGTAAATTTAAAATTATTATTTCAAGCAGGTTGGCACAGCCAGGGTTGAGGAAGCATTTCCTATTTACAAGGTTGCGCCTGGCTACCTAAATGGAATTGTACCAGATTTCAGCTGTTAATGAGGCCTTCTGCTATTTTAGTCGTTCAGCCCTTCTTTATAGTCATCTTTAAACCTGTATTACATTAGAAAAGGACTAATGCTAACAGTGAAAGAGGCCAGAGGCCATTTGAAAACAGTTGACCCGGGAAGGAAGAGAGACAGTGGTTCTTCACAGGGCTAGATGGACCTTAGAACTTGTTACTGAAATGCATTGCTGCCTCACACATGGGCCAGAGAATTAGCTTATGGGGTGCAGATTCAGAGCATCCTGCTCCCAGCTTCCCCAACTGACTCATGTGGCAATCCCAGCACACCATGGCTGTGTATGCCACTCACATCCACTCAGCTTTGCTTCTCTCCAAAAAATCAGACTAGGATGACAGCAGCCTGTCATGGCAGGAAGAACTGAATAGAACCACATGAAATTAACCTAAGCAATTTATTTGTCTCGCACATAATGGGCTGTGTTTCTCCATTCACAGCTTTCCCCACCAGAGAAGGGTATGTGGTGTTCCAATGCTTTGCCCCAGGCAGGGAATGAGGAAATCACAAGCTCCTCTCTCCCCTCTGAGGAGGAAGAAGGAACAGACAACCCTCTTTCTGCCCCATGGTGTGAGACTGGGGTTTACAGGGACTGGGGGGAAATGCACAGAATATTAAATACATCAAATTTGCAGCCAGGGGAGAGGGAGAGAAGCAGCATAATTTGCTCTCACCCAAGCTTTGTTACACCTGTTGGCACCCAGGAGAAGCTGCTGGGGCAAAATTACAGATACACAAATTTCTCTGCTCCTCTGCTCTTCTTTGGTCCTGTGCAGGCCCCTTTGCATTGTGAGCAGGGCAGCACCGGACCCCAATTTGCCATGGAGCTTGATCATCCCAGGAGAGCTTGGGGAACTGCCCAGAGATGTTTCAACACCTTGGGATGCTCCATCGTCTTTCGCATGACTAGCTGTCTCTTCCCAGAGCTCCTTCCAGCTGTGCTGTCTCCCTCACCCACTGTCAGTACCAGTACTGAGCCAGAAACTCCTTGTACCAGGGAATTCGTGCTGCATATTAGGGGAGACAAAGACCCATCTCCTCCTCACATTATAGCTCTACATCTCTGCACTGCTGTGGGACACTGTAGAAATAACAGCAAAAAAAACAGACTATTAAACCCACATAATCAACCCAGTCCAACCAAGCTGCTTTTGGGGGCTCCTGTGAGCTGCTCTGTCCATAAAGTCTGTGCCATAGCCCAGATCTCTTTGCACAGCATGTTTTTGCTGGTTGGTGTGCACCAGCTGTGTGTATGCTAAGAGGGAAGATCCCAGAAGCCATGAGCCCTGCAAACCCCCTCCTCCCAGCCATCCAGAGTGCATAAATACAGCCGCTCAGACCTTGTTTGTGCTGCAAGACAAGGCTCCCTGCAGACAATTTATTGCAGCCTTCCCAGGGTGGCCCCCTGCTCTGTTCACCCGGGGGAAGGTGTAATAAATTGCCTGTGGGGAGGCTGTGCTCCTCAGAGTCTCTTTAGAGATATGAGAAACTTCTGTCCAGTTAGAAGATTTACTTGTGTGAAAACCAACCTTTGCTTGAGGAAGGGAACTAATGGGGCTCTGCTACTTAGCACACAGCTCTGAGCTAAGCCATCCATTACACACACATCTTAATAGCAGTCTGGCTCTTGAGTCCCATAACATCATTTCTGTTTTCTGCTTAACTAGGAATATATTTGTATAAGTGAGCTGTGTTGAGAGAAGGGGCTAAGTTGTTTTTCCTTCCCATTCAGCCACCCAAGGGGGCAGAAAAAGCAGCATTCTGAAAATTTGTTGTTTTGAGCCACATTTTGAATGTGTTGATGTTGGCAGCATTGTCTTGTCAAATTTGGGGAATCATTTAGACTGCATGATAGGTACCATGCAGAAATGATGGATGCTGTCAGTGTAGGATTTGTACCTAATTTGGATCAAGTTGCAATAGCTGTGTCAGTGCCTACACACAGATTCTCTGATTGGGTCAAAGTCATGCAGTCATTGTTTCTGTTTCCACTGCAATTTGTGTGCTTGTACCTTACACCAGTGGGTGTGATGTGTTGTTATCAGTGCAACAACAGGAAGGTCTGCTGTGAGGGGTCCCATCATCATGGCATTGATCAAAGGCTGAGTCAGTGAATAAGTAATCCTCATGCCAGCTTTGATAGACAAATCATACCTTCATGTGCTGCTGACAAAACATGGAACAGCTGGAGGGATTTCTAGTCCTAAAATAGTCCAAAATCCTTATATCAAAGATGCTCTGAGGCATGATATTATGCAATACAGTGCCCCCAGCGAGTTACCTCTAATATCCAAGATGTGACTCTTGGCAATGACCAAAGACCAGGAAAGGGTGGTGCTGATGCTCAGGACATTCAGAGGCGAATTCCTCTGGTGACTGATGGAAAAGAGGAGGAAGGCAGCGTGCTGCTGTGATATGGTCACTGCTCTCACATCACATTTGGAACAGATAATCACATCACTCCAAGCCAAGAGGAGCTGCAACAGCTTTTGTACAAAAATTGACATATAGTTTTGTACAAAGGTGCACTTCTCTGGCGAGCCAAGCTAAGCTCCAGGGGACATTGCAGTGGTGGAGCAATTTAAAGACTATGTTGAACTGGGTTGCCCCCTTTATAGCTTGGCTTGGCCATGTGGGGAGGGGGCAGAGGACTCACTACACTAAGGTCAGTGCCCTTGCTTGGTGCTGTAACCAAATCTGAGGGAGGAACGTACCTGCTCTACCACCTTGTTTCCTTCCCTTCTCTACATTGACACTGAATCCCTTCGTAGTTTGCAAAGACTCCCAGGAAATACAGCCTGGAAGAGATGAAGAGAGTTTTTCTCTAAATATTTCAAAGCAGATCCCTAAGTGTTTTGTACATGGAGAAGATGAGGCGTAGGAATGAGCACATATCCCCAAAGCACATGGTTTTCCAGGGACTCAATGGGCCAACATCTTAGAAACACTGAGAAAACTGGACTGACAGTAGGTAAAGATACAGACAACTTCATAGTATAGTGCAGCTGGTGAGAGAGGGCACAGGCTCAGGTTAAACAATATCCACAGCTTTTTATTTTGTTAGCTGCAATTCCCTGTATTTCTGGAATCAAATTCACCTCCAGTTTTATGGCTTCCCCTGCAATGAGGTAAAAGTTGACACAGGTCTCTCTGATTGCCTCCTGTCCCCTGCACACCAATCCCAGGTGCTGGACGAGGTGGGCCTAAGCACAGCACAGGCACAGGGGACAGGACATGGAATCCAAAGCAAAATGAATGCAGAAGGGGAGGTAAATGGAGCTTTTTAGCTGATTTTCATTCCTGACTGATTACTTAACAGGCCAACTATTTAGCATGAGCATTGTCTGCTTTTAAGTGTCAGCAAATAAAAGGGTGCACCCATGACTATTAGCAAACAGGGCTGGAACATAAAAGGACCTGTGCAGCCTGTGCTGTTCAGAATACTCATTTAGCATGAGACACTGGACATAATGACATCTGCATTTAAGTCCATTATACCGACGCATGCGATTTTTCTTTTCCCGGTTAGCAAATGGCCTCATATTTTTCAAATTATCCTCTGAGGTTCTGAATGACATGGTGAGGGATAATGAGCCAGACCCCAGGATGGATGAGGCAGGAAAGGGGTGTTCTCCTTTACCCATTGCTTTGTAATAACGAAATAAGGGGTAGTCCATTGACAGGGTCACTGCACTCTGCTGACAGCTCTGTCCTGCATCCCAACCAGACCAGAATCAGCCAGCTGGGAAAGATGCAGATAGAAGTCTTGTGGACTAGATGGCTCCCACCAGACTCAAACTTCACAAGAAGGAGGATGATATCACTGCCCCAGGAAAGACAGACACCTGAAGTAGACAAGACATCCATTTGCCGTGGTCATGTTTTGAGCTACCATTGTGTTGAAGACCACAGTGAAATATTTTTTACCATTTGGCAGGTTCTGCTTGGAAGTAAACACATGGGCTTGTGCTCTCAGACGCTATGACAGTCTATCTGCCCAGTCAACAACTCAACTGCTGAGATCCTGGTCCCTGCTAGGTGATAGATGGCCAAGTTCAGGCTGGCAGGATATGTCTAGGGCTGAGTGTGAGAGGCAATGCTAAATATTTTGTATTCAACAGTTTGTTTTGGTGTATGGAGATCAGGAGTGCTGCTCATTTTTTCTCTCACTGTTTGCACAAGCACCCCACCAGCTCAGGTGCTTGGCAGCCCTGAGTTCCTCTATTCCCACTGCAAGGACAGAGCACGAGTGTTTGAATACCTTCCCAACACTGCTAAATTTGCCCATCTGCATACACACACCTGGGTTCACAGATGAGACTGGTAGCAGCAGTCAGGGATTCTCCATCTCCTGACAAACCACCCATCTGGTGAGTCCCAGACCCAGCTGGGCATTTCTCTGAGCCTGTATGTAATGCAAGGGAGAAATTGTGGTAGTACCAGTTTCCCCTCACCCAACAACCAGGAGTTTCCACAAGCACCACTGTGAGCCTGTGCTTGGCTGGTTACAATGGGAATTGCCATTCATCGCAGTGTGAGGGGGCTTGAGCTGTCTCAGAGAAAGTTGTCAGTTAACCAGTGCTTAATAGAGAGCAATCTGATCAGTATGAGACATGTCCTCACAGCTAAAAAGCATTATACATTTCAGATGCAGCAGCTTCTGAAGTCTTCCAAGACACCTTCTGCAGTACTCATTATTTTTTCTCTGCTGCTGAGAGGGAGCAACCCAGATAGGCACTTTGTGTTCATTATCCAGCATAATATTCACTGGTCTATTTAATTAATGCTTAGAAAATGTACTTGATGAATTACAAGTTACTGGGAGTGGGGAGGGAGGAGGAATGCAGAAATAGATTAACACTGGCTGATCTTTTAAATTTTCTCCAAAATCATTCCTTTGGTTTTTACACTCGCCAAGTCTCATGGGGTGTTCTCCCTTCCTGTAAGCAGCTAATTTCTCTCAGGCACAGTTGCTGGCTATCAAGGAACCTCTTGTAGGAGCTGCTGGAGGCAAAACTATTTGCTGAGTGTGTTGCTAGAGATGCAGGTAGTGGAGCAGAGGTCTTGGACACATTGTACTGCCTGTTTCTCTGTCCAGCCTATCCATTTTTATCCTGGACACATCAGCTTCACACCACATGAAGGAATGCTGCTCTCTGGGGAGTCCTCAACAGAAATCTGAGAGCTGCCTCTCAAAACTGATGATCTCAAAACATGCCTTGAAAGGCTCCAAAGCTTAACAGATAAAACGGCAGAGGGGGGCAGAGGAGGGAAGGATATTTTCTAAGCATGGCACAACAGCCCAAGCAGCTAAATGATTTTCTGAAGGTCAGAAAGGAAACCTGTGTCTGAGTTAGGAACTTAACCCAGATTTTTGTGCTTGGTTCATTGCCTTAGCAACTGGGTGCTCCTGTCTGCCTCCTTAGCCATTGGCATTGGTCATTGTGAAGTGTGGTTTCCTTCACTGTGTTTGTAAAAGATGGAAACAGGAGATTTGACAGAAATTCATCATCATTGGGAAAAAAAGTGTCTTTCCCTCCCCTTTTTGTTGTTACAGCACCAACTGTGAATTCAGGGTAGTCTGATCCAGGTCGGGTTTTCTGAGCTTGCCACAGAGAAAATCCCACAAGAGTTCCCTTTGCAAGTCTGCTTTCTTTTAAGTAGCACCAGTTTCCTGGTGCATGTTTCACATTTGTCTGGGTGCATGTGTGAGACCCAGTAGCTCCCCAGCTCACTCTCTGCTCTGGAGATCACTTGAGATTTGGGTTTTCTTTGTGAGATGAAGTACCTTGTTCAGGCTCTGTGCTCCCAGACTTAATTTTGTACAGAAAATGAACTATGTGCATGTGGAAAGCCTTGGGAAAGCTCCCTGCAGTCTTAAGAAATGCAATATTGCCCTCTAGTGATGATGAGAACAGGCAAATTTGATCTGGTGAAACAAAAAGCTTTTTAGCTAACCTTCACTGGGATTCAAAATGGAAAAACAATGTTCTTGTTTTCTTCTGACCTTGGAATAAGAAAACTTACCATCATAACTCGGAGAGCATTGGTAGTAGTGATAAGAAGAGAAGGTTGTTCAAGAACCACAGAATGTGTAAAATTACCATTATTCTCCATGAATTCAGCAGATGGGAAGCCAGCTGCACTCAGAGAACAGATCTAGTAAGAAGGTTCCTTTTCTAATGCATTATTTTTCGCATTTGTAAAGCCAAATATATTTTTATTTTAGAAAAAGGGCCATTTTAATGATGAGAGGTGAAACAGTGAAAACCAGAAAAAAAATAAGAAAAAGTTTAATCTTTGTGCTTCATCATCACCACATTCAAATGTTTTTGGGGTTTTGAGGCTTTGATTAATTGTTGGTGTTTTCTTGGGGTTTTCTTAAATTTTACTTTATTCAGGTTTATTTTTATTTCTCTTCTGAAGGGGTAGAAGGAAGGGTAATGCAGATAGGAGCCCTTCAGCAGATGAACAAAATGTTTCTCTCACTCTAGTAAGCAAGGAGTTGGTTTTGCCTGTCAAGAAATAAAGTGTTTTGAAGAGCCTTCAGAAGACACTTAGGAGCACTACGGAGCTTTGACCTTTGCCCCTAAGAAGGTTATATTTCAGGCCCTGGACTCTGCAAATCGCTGGATGTGGACGATCCCTTCAGTGCTCGGATGAAGCCTCAGGAGTGTCTGTCTGCTCCCAAACAGCAGGGGTCAGGGAGTGGGGTTTCTCTGTAACTGGACCCCACATGTCAACCCAGATTTCTAAGGAATTTGGTTTTTAAAAGTCCCTGATGCAGACACCATTTCCCTGGCACCTTCCCTATTATAATTGCCTCTGACAAGGTATGATAGCACTGGAATTTATGTAAGGAACATTGCTGTCACTGCTCTGCAACCTAAAGATTGCTACAAAACAGCATCAGCAGGCAGATCTATTTATTTGTCCTTACCTAAAACACTAAGTAAATGCAAAATTAATCATCCAGGCTTTCTCTGTTACTACAGGAACACACAGCATACCTGTATCAAAGTATCAGTCATTAACACTGACAATGTCCTGAGCATTTTTTCACAAAAAAAGATCACAGGGCAGAATTAAAGGCAGGAGGTAATTTTCACAAAGCTCTCACAGAGTTCATTGCCAAAACATCAGACCTTCAGAGCAGGCAGGACATGGAGTACTGAATAAATTCATACATATCATGGGCTTTTAACATAATTGCAAATATTTGGGGCAATCAGCCAATGCAAACGAGTGAGTTTTTCTGACACTGAGGGTTTGAGCTTTCTCCTGAGTTCTGAGAAGTCATTTCAGCTCAAAAAAATTATATCATGATCATTCCCTGTCATCCCTAGCATTGTCATTCATTATCTGACCCTTTAACATGGTACTGGTAAACTGTGCACAGTTAGTAACTACTGCCTTACTGTGAGACCATAGATATAATATATAAAGAACACTTTATAAAATTTGCTTTATCCAGAGCTGAAGGGCACAGGGAAGGAACCCAGAAATGCATTTCTGTAGATGAATATTTTACAAGATGAAGGTTAACAACACAGAAATGGTTTTGATGATTGAAGGAGTGATGAAGAAATGCTGATGGTGAAAATGTGATGGCAATCAAAGGTGAAGCTTACAAGAAAACAGAATAAAGGTTTATTTTAAGTCTAAAAACAAAACAAAAGATTATTTAGAAACTAAATCATCCACTTGATGATCCAGTTCCTTTTGTATGGCTGGGGTGGTGGTGACTGATCATGTCCTGGAGTGTGCACAAGCCTTCTTCACCACCTCAGTCTGCTATAAGCAAAGAAAGTTCATTTCTAGTACACTCATCATGACTCCACCGACCACATTTTTCATTTAGTAAGTGAATTTCCATGTTTTGTCCTAGTTCCCTCTTGTGTCTAACCCCTCTTTCTTTCCCTTCCAGGTTCTACATTGAAAGCATCTCCTATCTGAAGGACAATGCCACCATCGAGCTGTTTTTCTTGAACGCCAAGTCCTGCATCTACAAGGTGAGGACTTAGGGAGGTCTGGGTGGCACCGGAGTGAGCTGAGACACCTGGATCTGCATTCTCTGCCCCAAAATTTACACTGGTCACACCTGGACTTCCAGATAAAATCTTCTTCTCCTCCTCTCACATTCCCGCATTCTCTGTCTCCAGCTCCCCCCACACTTGGCAGCAGCTTTCCTGTCAGAGAGGGGTTCTGAGGTAAAACAGCCCTGGAAGTAACTCTTGTAGCTGGCAGGAAGGAATTTACAAACCGGCTCGTATTTAGGAGGAAATGTCTGGGTTTGCGTTAAGACGGCGCTCTGGGCCGGGGGCTGTCGTGAGGGTTTCCCGCCCGCAGAGGGCGGCAGTGCGGCGCGGGCGCCATCTTCGGGACGGGGCAGCGGTGTGCGTGAGGGGAGCCTGGCAGAGCTGGAATGTCCTCCGTTGGAAGGGACCCGCGAGGATCGTCGTATAAAACCCCCAAAATCCCACCATGTGCCTGAGAGTGTTGTCCAAAGGCATCTTGAACTCTGTCGGGCTCGGTGCTGTGAGCACTTCCCTGGGGCGCCTGGTGCAGTGTCCAACCACCCTGTGGGTGAAGAACCTTTTCCTGATATCCAACCTAAACCGCCCCGTGTCAGTTCCATGTCATTCCCTCGGCATGTCACTGCTCACCAGAGCAGAGTTCAGTGCCTGCCCCTCCATTTTCCCTCCTGAGGGTGTTGCAGGTGACCATGAGGTCTCCCCTCAGCCCCTTCTCCAGGCTGAACAAGCCAAGTGACCTCAGGTTTGTGGGACAGAGGAGTCTGTGGGTTTATGTGTGAGTGGGGTAAAGGTGTCTGTGGATATGCACTGCAGACCACCTTGTACAGGAACAAGCCATGCACTGAGAAATGTTTTTGTATGAGAAATTGCCCTCCCTGGTGCACTCCTGAAAGACCACGCTGCTGTCCCTGGCACTGCAGCTCAGAGCAGCCCAGTTCAAGGTACTCTCTGTGCCAGAGATAAGGGTGTCCTGGCACAGGCTTGGAGGAGTGCCCACAGCAGAGCCATGAAGCTGATCCCTCTCATGCCACAGGCCAGCTGGTCATGGCAAGATCCAGAAAATCAACCAGCCCCAGACCACACTTGAGGTGGAGATTGGCACTGTGCAGACTCAGCCAGGTGGGCTGGACGTCTGGGACTGGGAGAGGTTTGTCAGCAGCTGGGATTCCCTGGGAGGATCCTTCCTACCTCCCTCTGTGCTGGCAGAGGCCATTCCTGTGACTCACCTCCATCTGCCAGAGAGGAAGTGGTAGGGAAAGACAGATGTAGTCAGGGAGCAATTGTTCCGCCTTCCCACAACCCTCAGCACGTTTGTGACCTGCTAAGCCAAGTAGATTACACCAAATCTGGAGCCTCACTTGACATCTGTGTGTCCTAAAATGCAGGGCAGAAGCCAGAAAATTCCTTTTTTTTCCATTGCCCAGGAATGAGGCAGGGCTGCTGAGCTGAGCTGTGCAGTGCTTTGCTGTCCAGCAAGGCTGCAATTAGATGTGCTTAGTCAGCCCTCTGCAGCAACAAACTTAGTGAGCATCACGTTTTGGTTCCTGGGGAAAGTTCCTTTTTGAAGTACTGCCAGGAAAAGCTTACACTGTTGTTCTTTTTT
>VXAC01007361.1:803869-910781 GCA_013399225.1 Rhipidura dahli
GAGAAAGCTTAATAATAAGAAGAGGGGAACAAAAGAAAACAAAGTGCTTAGGTTGATCTGTTTTAGTCTGACCTCTCCTGAAACCATTACTTTGCACATTCGAGGCAAAAATAGCCCTACTGAAGTCCCAGTCTCTCATGCAGATCCTTCCTCATTTGACTTCCAGCCACAGTAAGCCATGCTGTGCCATTAAAAAAGGCGCTGAATCTGAAAGTTGAGTGTAAAGTGTCTGCTAAGACTGAAGGCAAGCACCCAGCCTGGCGGATTCCTCTTAATGCAGTGTTGTGGGGAGCTCAGTGTCTAAGCACAGCCAGTGCTTGTCATTCCTGCAGCTGGCACGTGATGTCGCATGCTGCCAAACCTTGAGAGCGTCTTTGTTGCAGCAAAAGTATCCTTGTTGGTCTTCCCATGGATACCTCCAGCCCTGACTCCCCTGCAGCCCAGAAAGACCATATATGTGTATGAAATGGGTGTAGTTCCTAACACTGTGCTAGCACCTCAGACCTCCCCCCTGTTGATTTTCCAGACACACACCCTGAAGCATTCCCTTGCACAGGGCTCCTCAGGGTGGGAAAGAATAAAACTGAGGTCTAGTTTGGGGCAGCTGGTCACTGGGTTGCCAGCTGGCCCTGTGTTGGGTGCTGTGCTCTTCTGGCTGTGCCCATCACCCCCACTCACCAACCCTGTTGAGTAGTGAGACATTCACGAACCCACACACCCAAACCCTTGCACAGAACCACGGGAAGACACTGTTGCCCAGAAAGGCCAAGCCGCATTTGTACTACCAAAGCAGATAGGGCTTGGCATCAGACACTGTCCCTTGATCAGACAGGCTGTTTGATTACCTGCACGTTCTGGCCTGGGTTTTGGCCTGTGCCAACTCGCTCTGTCCCAGGCGTTGCTTTGGCACTGATCAAGGATGCGCACCTGTTCGCAGTAGGCAGCAGAGTGGTGGAAACCCCATCTGGGACTGGGGGAGGGAGGGTGAGTGTTTAGTTATGAGCTGCACTGCACCCCATGTACCTTTGGGGCCAGAGAACGGGCTCTGGCCTGCTTCACCTGCCAGTGTAGACTTGCCATAGCATTGACACGTGGTTGCATGGGCTGGTTTGTCCATGCCATCCATGCCTGGTGCTTCCAGACAGGAGGAAGACCAGGTGCTACAGTTCTACTCTGTGTTGTCCCTTGCTATGGGATGTTCCTGGCAACCCCAGCCCGGCCCTGCCTGCAGCTGAATCAGCCTCTTGCACCAGCCGCTTCCCCTGGCACAGGCTCGTCGTCAGTGCAGGTGCCTGTGTGACTCAGGCAGTTCAGCTGAGAGGAGAAAGGCGTGTTTATCGCCCGTAGCAGAGCTGCTCTTCGCTCCCCAAGGAGTTGTTATGAAAGAGGTGAATTCATTTTAAAAAGCTGGCACTAGTGAAAGCCAAGGACACCTGGATCTTATCCTGTGTTTTTTTCCCTTTGTTTTTGATTTTGCCAGAGACAAGCCAATGCAGCAATTGTGGCTTGTAAATGAGGTGTGGCCATGACTTGGCTGGAGCATGGATCACAGCAGTGATCTATATTTAGATCCCTCATTTCTTGCCAGATGAAGTAAAATATTAAAAACAGCAGCTTAAATAAATACAACAGAAAAACCACCACAGGAATGAACTGAACAATGACCCAGTTTCCTGGGCCATGTCCACAGGAGACAATGTAGGAGTTCTAGTTGCGGGATAGAGAACTAAGCAGTATCTCAGTAAAAGCCCACTAGCTTCCCAAAAGCAGGGACCAGAGTCAGGAATAGCACACTTGGCCTCCAGAGTAATGGTTGTGCCTCCCATCTCAAGCATCTTTTATGCTTGGACTGCATACATTCAGACAGAGCAGTGCCTGGACCCCTTGGGTCTGTAAATGCTGTCTCAGGCACAGCAGAAGAATCCTGAGAGGATCTTTTGGGATCATCAGTGTCCTTCAAG
This sequence comes from Rhipidura dahli, assembly GCA_013399225.1. Taxonomy (NCBI): domain Eukaryota; kingdom Metazoa; phylum Chordata; class Aves; order Passeriformes; family Rhipiduridae; genus Rhipidura; species Rhipidura dahli. Next base: position 805,831 of record VXAC01007361.1, read on the forward strand.
TGACCATGGTGTCCAAGTAGAACCCTCCAAGATTGCTTTCATCAGTGGCAGGATTCTATAAAATGGAGCAGGGAAGATCTACCAAAAGACTTGCTGACACAGTTCATTCTCAAACCACTCCCAGCCCCAGTGCTCTTGGGGATGAAAAGGCCAAAACTGGAGCTCAAATCCTGCAAAAGCAAATGGGGTTCATTTTCCTGTGAGTTTACCTTTTGCAAGGACCAGAGAAGTCCAGTGGGGGCTTTGACACGACCTCAGTGTGTCAAAATCTCATTCCTTGCATCTGTGAGCCAAGGACAAGGCTGCATTCCCTTGAAGCATGATCATATCTTGGGGCAAAAAATATCTACATCTTTGACTGCCTTTCACTAAAACGCACACGAAAACAAAATTTACCCTGATCCTTCCCCTTCCACCTGCCTTCTCCTCACTCCTCCCCTGGGAATCCCTCTATGCCACATCCAGTTCTGCTTCATTAACCAACAAATCACACCAAATATTTGGCTTTTTCCATATCTGATTGGGCAAGTTCTCCCCTCCTTTTGTCTTCAGGAGCACAGGGAATACTTTGAAGCCTAGCCGAGGGAGAAAACTGGCACTGAATGCTTCACCATGCAGTAGTCAGGAGGAGATGTATGTCCTTCTTACAGTAGCTCAACTGTCTCTTTCTCGCTTTCTTCACCTTTCAAGGAACTCATTGAGGTTGACAGTGAAGTGGTGTTTGAACTGGCTGCGTACATCTTGCAGGTAAGCACCCGCCTTCTCTCACTTGGTGCTTCCTCATGTTGCATTAAATCTTCTGATTTTCCAAATCCACAAGGGCTCTGTGGAAGTGTAGGAGTTCCCCCCAGCTGCAGGAAAAAGATATCTTTGTACAGTTTTCATTGTTTCTGCCAAAATGGGTACAGAAGACTCTCAAACTAGACCTCCCCACTCGGGGAGAAGATACTACTGCTCAACATTTTGCATGCAGAAAGGTGTTATGTTTGCACCAGCACAGATATCCAAGACTCTGGGGTATGATGTACAGCCAGAGAAAATCTAAGTAATGAATGCAAATTCCTAGGTGAAATCCATATGCAATGGGTTTTTCCACCAGTGACTTTACTTGCATTTGTTTTCCCAATGGGGCTTGGTCCTCTGATGAGCTGCATAAGCTTCTAAATATGCAACTGTCTGTATTCTGCAACATGGCCAGAATGGTTTAAAGACTTGGTGTCTTTCAAAGTTCCACTCTTCAAGAAGAGGGAAAAGGGTCAGAAGGAGAATGACCAAACAGCGTTTGGTAAATGTCAGGTTCCCAGAAAGGAGCCTTTTCAGTGTAGTGGGGGTGGATTTTGTGAAAGTTCTCTTTTTGGAAGCATGACTGTGGGAGCAGATCAGACATAATTGTCAGATGATCCTTTTTCCCCTCTCTTACTGTTTGTAGTTTCAATTTTTTTCCCGTCACCCATGAAGCTATGAGGAGCCATGTGAGCAGACAAACCAGCTCATCAGACCGCACTAATAAATAACAATGCACTGCACTTCTAGAGCACTTGCCATGTTAAAGAAGCAATTAATGTGTAGAGATTTGAACCTTCATTAAAATTATTTTTTGTAACAAAAATGGAGCGAGAGAGTCAGGATGGAGGACTCAATTAGCAGTACATTATAGAAATTACATACTGGCTGTTGGGGGAATACACATCAAACAACAGGCTCATTGTGAGGAGCAGCAGTGGGGTTATGAATCTATTGTCTGCTCATCCTTGGGAATAACTTAGTGCTTAGTAACTGTACAGCCAGACCCAGAGCTGCCACTGTAACTCTTGTTGCTGGGATTGTTTCTTGCCACAAACACAGGATATTACGCTTATTCCTGTAGTAGTTTGATGTGTAACTTAAGTCAAAACAAGCCACACCTTTGCTGTCTGTAACCAGAAACTACTACAATCTGTGTTTGTGACAGGATCCAAGCAAAACAAAGGGGATAATACTGCATTTTGTTCTACTTCCCACTGCAGCATTTAGGTCAAAGCACTGAACTATGAAGAATATACCCTACAAAATTGTTTTATAAATTCAGTATGCTCACACCCATGCACACCAGGGCATATACTTTGGGCTTTGCTCTGTGTTGAACCATAATCATGACATGCTCAAGGACTCCTTCCTGTGAATCAGAGAAGTGCTTGTCTGCCCTTCAGTTAACTCAGAGAGAAATGGAAAGATAGTAAAGGTCTGTCAGAATTCAAGTGATTTAGTCTGCAGCCCTATTTCAAATTGTTTTATTACCAGAACAAATTAAAGTGCCACCAGAGCTCTGAACTTTACCCCAGCCTGAGGACTGAAACACCACTGGACGTGGGCTGGCAGGTTCTGCGGGTAAATTAATGGGTGTAAAGACAAAAGACCTGAATACAAAGCCCAGTCCTTTTGGCAGTGGAAACTCCCTCATTGCACAAATTACATTCTTTCACTGTGCTTTCTGTGTAGCTGGTGGCAAATGAGGTGCTTTAGCATGAATCATATGAAAGGCATATTGTCTATGGAAAATGGAAAATGCAAAATGTGTGCTAAATCTGTTGTGGAGGGCACTTACCAGATTTTGAGGGTTCTTCAGCTATGCAGTAAGACTAATCTGACTACTGTAGTGGAACATTGTCCGACCCTTTAACATCAGGCTGTGATGGTAATAAATAGAAGTATCTAGGTACAAGTAAGGACAACTCCAGACACCCAGCAAGGAGTTAGAGAAATCTGTGTCTTGCATCCCCTTGAAAGCTGACAGTGAGCGAGTTTTTTGAACGTCTAAGTTCTAGAAAATGGCCAGAATACTTGTAAAAAAGTCAGGTGAGTTGCAGTCTCAGTGTCTGCAAAGCCACTGAGACTTCAGAGATCTCCTAGTAATGTAGCATCCACACTCACCTAAAATTTCTTATTTACTGGCATTATTTCCTGTACCATCTTAGGCATCTACAGCAGAATGAGGAATAATCTGGCCCTGTATTAGATCTTTTGTTTGTTAATCTGCCCAACTCACTGGCACTTGACATTAGTTGCCAGTTCCAAAAAATACATGAGGAATCAATTACAATAGGAAATTGCTGCTAAATGAATTTTGCAAATGGAAAATCTCGAACAGCCTTTTCTTCTCTTTTTTTTTCCTATTTTTAATTGTGTGTTTTTAATTTTTCTTCCTTGTTTTACAGGAGGCAAAGGGAGATTTTTCAAGGTAGGTAAACTTAAAAAGTTTTTGCCATTATGTGCTCTGAGAATAAATCTGGTAAAATTCCTGTGTGAGACATGCAACTCAGTTGTAGCTGTGCAGTAACAGGATTGCCTGTGTTAACAATGCAGCTATGTGTGCATGGCTAACACAGACAGGGTGTTTCCTGACATCATTTCTTCACCAAACACAACCTTTGACCAAAGCACGCTTTGCAAACAACGTTGTTTGTGATTTTGTTGTTGACAAATCTCATTATGTGGTCATGAAGTTCAGGAAATAGACTAGTCTTCGGAAGGAAATTGCTAAGGAAATTACTCTAAAATCACTGTTATATCACAGATGCTGCCAGAAGCAACATTAAAATTCCATCACTAATTGATATTTCAGTTTGAATTTGGACAGTTCTCAAAATCAAATTCAGTAATTGGTTTTGTTGAACTTCCGCTATCCCTTGAGCCAAATCTTCAGACTTATTGTAAGAAGTTCAAAGAGGTGACTGAACCTGGTGCTTCAGAAGACAGTTAACGAAATGCCGAAAAATTTTCTCTTAAGTCGACAGCATCTGTGATTTGCGCATTAGTAGTAACCACAGGTCAGATGTTGTTTGATGTCTCATGTGAGAAACATGAAAGTTCTTAATGTGAAACTCAGGAGAACTGACTGTGCTAAAATTTTCATATACTCCATATATTACTTTTGCTGACCCAAATGTGAGTTCAGCTGGAGGACCACAGTATCCATTAAAGTTAGTTTCAGAGAAGAAAAGAAATGGGCAGTGGGGTTGAATTGTTAGGTGAGCCTAAAGAGTTGTCTTAATTTTGTCAGCACTGGAATACACTGAGAGATGACTGTAATGATAGGAGGCTGTGAAGAACAGGCAGGTTCCACTTTCTGGTGGACTGGAACTTGTAGCCAGCTAAAATTGAGACAAGTCAGTGAAAAGGAACTGCACTGTAGCTGTATCCTGCCCGTCGTGAAATCTGAGATGACATAAAGTAGCCCTTGCTAAAAGGAAGTTTAAGGTCTGCCTTATCATTTCTCAAAACCTTGATAAACTTGCAAAATCCTGACCTGCATCTGACCACAGAAACATAAACCAAATCTTGCTTCATTTTTCAGTTCCGCCCGATTTGGAATAACTCGGCTATCAGCACTGTTTATTTAGGGGGTACTGGAGTGCATGTGGCTCTGACTTTTCAGTCTGGTTTTCAATGCACTGCCAAGTTCTCAGTCCAGAAGACTTTGCCAAGCAAAGTTTTGCCATTCCAACCTGTGGTAAACCAGTGGTTTTGCTAAGAAGAGCAGTATTTGTGTCCCAGAATATCTTGGATATGGTGAAAAGGCACTCAGAAAGTATAAGTTCAAACTGTGAAACATAGAACAGAAAGGAATCAGATAGCTCAGAGTAATAGGACTGAAAGCATTTTATCTTTGAATATCCATTTCCAGACCAGAAATGGAAACAGCTGGTGGAAAGTATCCACCTGCTAAAAGTTGTGTGAAGTCCCTTGTAAAAGGGATGGTTGAGTTTATCACAGCATGTTTCTCTAGCCACAGAGAAATGAGGGATCTTCTCTGAGGGCACAGAAGATACCTCAAACCATGGTGTTAACTGCTCCCACCATGTCAGTGTGGCAGTCATCACCAGGCCCATTAAAACAGCTCTGAGTTCTTTCACCAGTGGGTCACAGTGGTTTGAAGTGGAAGGGGGATTCCTTACATCCAAGTCAGGCAGAGAAGGGGTGTTGTAATAACAACTTAAGGGCACTGCCAGGGATCTTAATCTATAAATGGATTTTGGTGACAAAGCAGTCTGCCATACTAGGGGAGTTTGAAGCCTGTTCTTGGAGGAAAGTAGAAGAATACCACCCTGATCCTCTGTGGTCTAGAAGACTTGGCATCTCCAGGGATGTCTGTCCAGAAGCTCCCATCTAATGTGCACTGACACAGGTTTATGTGCTGGGTGAGATCCAGGTGCTACTGAAGTCAACATGAGGTCGTTGTGGTCAAGATTTTTGCCTGCTGAGATTTGTGGTTACAGCAGTGTAAAATCTGTCAGGCAAATCAAGCCTTGGGCCAGTCAGAAGAACTGCAGATGAAGGCAAATGTTCTGACTTCTCTTAGGGATGAAGTTAGCTTCAGTGCCTGAAGTTAGTTGATGTTGAAATACTGTTTAAAGTAGAAGTGGCTATTCTTTGAAACAGAGAAGCTTTGCAGTTGTGATTGTCTTGCTGCTGAGATGTAAAGATTGTATGTTGTGCATGGCAGCATATGTTGTGTGAAGGCTGAACTCTTGAATTCTTTTGTTTTTGAAGAAATTGTTTAATTCCAAAGGGTTACATGCTTGGAACGCAGACTGCAGCTTTCCCACACCTGTCCTGTCCACTGCCACCATCAGATTTATTGCCTGTGAGAGTACGAGTTTCTCTCTGGCCCCAATCCAGAAAAGTGCATAAGCACTGGCTCATTTGTAGTGATGGGAGAATTGTTGTTCCTCAAGGGAGCCTTCCTATGAGTCACTGCCGATCACCTCAGGTGCTGGGATAGTCAAAGCCAAACTGTCACAGTTCCAGCTGCATGTTGGCACCTGCCCGTGGCGGCCAGAGTGTGATTACTTCCAAACCCCACTGCAGCCAGGTGGAAGATCTGCAGCTGGTGCAGGACTCCTGAATGCAGTTGCAAGTCTGCTATTTGGGCCTCGTGGGAACTCAAAAAACATAATCAGTCTTACAAACTGTCAGCTTTCTATTTATGTGAACTGATACATCCCCAGAAACAGCAGCTCCCACTCCTGCTTTTGAGGAAATTATCCCATACCTCAGAATAATCACTGTGCTCAGAGTACTCCTTTTTCTTTTCCCCAAAAGCAGCTCATGTGTCATTTCAAACACTATCCTTTGGTAGGGCATTATTATGTATGAGTCTGTTATCACTGATTCTTGCCACCTTGGGCATCACAGTGATTCCCGGGTTTTCCTAAGCCTGGGGAACACAGTCTGAGTCACCCTCTCCTGTCTTGAAGTAAAATGCCCAAACAGCCCTGATGGATCAGTTTAGCAGCTACAGTAAGCAATTTCCATTTCTAATGTGTGTTTCATTTCAAAAACAAGCTCATCAGAAAACCTGAGTTCATGGACTTTTTAGATCAACTAAGTATTTCTTAATGTTTGCTGTGAGTGACCTCATCAACCTCTTAGTTGATAAAGATGCAGGCAGAATGAGCTTTAAAATAAAAAGCTTTTCTTTTTAAGAAGTTCCTAGTCTTCTGCACTAAAGAAGAGCATTTTCACATTACTGAAGAGAATGCCCAAATGCTTCAGCTGACAAGATTTAAATAGATTTACGTTTAGTCTGGGACATACCATTGAATTTTGTACAGTCAGGTATCCCTGTTCAGCTGATTTTCAGGTTGAATCAGACACTTAAGATTGGATCTGTTTTTCAATAGTAGCTGCAAACATTTTGACTTCAAAGGCATGGAATCATATATATAAAACTCCTGAACTAGTACCCTGCAGACAGATCTAAAGGTTATTAGCTCAAGCTAATCTTGTTTCTAGTTGGGAGCTGAGTCATGCTTGGTTGGCAGAGCATGGGTAGGACAAATTTCAATTCCTTAGATGGTCACAAATCCTGCAGGTGTGATTCTCTGTAGGCCTACATAAAGAAATCACCAAAGCTGCCCTGGCTAGGGGGGAAATACAGCATATTGTTAAAATAATTAAGATTTTTTTTTCCCCCTAACTTAATCCTGCCATGTTCAGAGTCCCAAAATCTCCAGGAAACTCACACCAGCTTTGTTTTTAAATGTTCATAATCCAGTTCTTCAGCCTTAAACACCTTCTATGCCAAAGCAGCAAGAAATAACATATATTGATCATCCTCAGTTTGTGGATGGGAAAGAAAAACCTCTGAGTAAAACAAATTCCTGAACTGCTGCAGCTATTTCCTCATTGCTAGATTTCTTCCAGTTAAACTCGAGTGAAGTAAATTCGAGTGAACTCCCAAGTATCTCCCAGCAATATGTGAAAGAATAACAAGGGAGGAAAGCTAACGGCCAGTTTCCTGCTAGGCAGAATTTCACAATAATTTTAGCATTTGGGCAGATGGTAATCTAACACAGTTTCAGGCTTACTTTTCTTTCTGTGTAACCAAGTGACATTTAACCAATTAGAATGTATTAAAGGGTTACAAAACCCAAGCTGTATTCTGGCAGCCTAATGGTGAAGATCCTAAACACTGTTTTTCGAAAAGTACCATCTAATCTGAGAATCTCAGACTCTGCATTTCCTCTTGCATTCTACAGAATGAATTACCATACTGAGAAGAGTTGGTAACTTTAACCTGCAGTTTTGTTTTGTTACTGATCATTGTTATTATACATGCTGGAAAATGTGTGGATTTCCTGAGACAACTACATATGTCGTCTGGCTCAAAATTATTGCAGCTAGTTTGAAAAAACTTGTTTTTCGTAAAATGTTTATGAAGCGGCTAGGCAGGCCTTTTGCCCCCATTTGTAGATAAAATACTGAGAGGTGGTGATTAATTTATTTGGACAAGACTCATTAAACAGGCAGTACCAGAACAAACCCAAGAAAAAGGAGTTCTGCTTTCTAGGTTCATTGTTAGTCAACCTTGCTTCTGGCTTTCTAACCAGCTTTCTGGAACCCGTGCAGATGACTTTTCCAGTTCAGTTTTCATTTGGTATTCAGTCCTTTAAATATTATCATTTCTACCATAGAAAAAAAGGGAATAAAATGGTCTAGGAGACATAAAGTGTATTTGGAGCTTTTCCCCTGCATATTAATAAATCTGTATCCTGAGCACCTTTCTGTGTACATCAGCCCTGGAGGCTGGACACTTCCAAATATAAAATAAATGCAGCACAAGTGACCAAATTAAACAAACACTTTCTAAATACAGTAATAAAATAAACACACAGAGATATTTCACTCAAAAGAGCATGAAACAAAACCACTTGTGATCCTGCTGGAAACAGTTTAAAAATTGAGGGGTTCAGTGTTTTATTAGGAGCCAAGCAGAAAATGACCTCATGGCCACTAGTTCAAATGCAGCCTGAGTCATTACTGTTTTCCATTTTTGATTTGACATCTTTTTGGGACCCTAAATTATTTTGTCTTGAGATGGGTCTTGCCAGAAGGCTTGGTGAATATAAGGACCACAGAATGAAATAGCTTTTTGCTCCTGGAAATTATTACCTGGCATACGTTTTGTGCTTTAAAGCTGTGAGGCACTACTCTTATGATATTTTCTAGGTGCTGAGCAGAAATGTTAACCCTGCCCAACATCACTAAAAATGTCTTTTTCTCTGATTCTTAAAAGACCTTATCACAGCACAGGCAAACTTTGTGCCTCACTGACAGGAAAAACAGAGCTGACTGGTGTTAGCCCTTTCTTTTATGGGAGCCATTACTGAATCAGAGTTTTTCCCAGACTCTCAAGGATCGTTAGTCACCACTAATCTTGCCCTATTTGATAGATTTCTGGGCTCAGAAAGTCCCTGTTTGGAACTCACTCTGTGCTTTCCCAGAAAAGTTTTGGAAATCTCTCAACTTCCTTCTACGAGCAGCCAGCCTCAAAAAAACTTTGTTTGAGGGCAGTTACTGCTGCTTGTGCTGATTGTCCCAAGTTCTGTTCTTTTTTCCTAGTTTCTTCAAAATGTCAAAAACCTCAGTAAGAGCTGAGTATGAACATGCTGTGAAGAAGACAGCTCTGGGCAGACCCAGTAAATTCTAAAAAGCAACAACTTGTTTTCTAGGCAACAACTTGTGTTCTGTCAGTCACAGAACAGAGCGTCCAGATCAGCAGATAACACGGAGCAGAGCAACTTCATGTTCAGACTTGTGCAGATATTTACCTGCCATGGAAGAATAAATCTGAATCGTCTTTGAGCATTTACACTTAGAAAAGAAGAGCTCTCTGATGGGTGAATAACCATGGAATTAGGGCAGGAGTGGATGTTCAAACACTGTTATTCAAAAGCCTTTTGGCTTGGCATAGGAGGTGTTACAGAGTGGTTTTCCATGTGCTTGGCATGGCAGCAGTTGCCTCAGTTGTTGTGTGCTATTCAGCACATCTTCACTCTGCAAAATTTGAGCCTAATTGAGCCTTGGGCATCTCTCATAGATTTGTCCTGACTAGAAGTTTGGTCCTGTTTTAAAACTACTTAATTGATTGTTAAGGAACTACCATGATAATAAGTAGTAGATGTCTGTAGACATGTCCAAAATGCCTGCTCCAGGTTTTATGTCAGTGGTTTAACCTATGGCCCAACCTAGCAATTAACCTGCAGACTCCAATTAAGACAAACCCACCTTGGCGTCAGGCAGAGCCTGATGCAGGGATGTGAAAACGGACAAATGCTGTGGGAAGAGTTTTGCAACTGAAGCACTATGACCTCTCTACAAGCCACCATACCGACTGTCCCAGAGACAAGAATGAAACCCAGGCTGATCTGGGATGACCAAGAGTTCCTCAAGTCTATAGCAGATGTTAGGACCTCTGGTCTACAGCCAGAGAGGTCAAGACTACCTGTCTGCCTGTCTACCAGGAGAAATCAGTGATCTGGGAAATCTGGAGCTCTGGAAGAGGTTATCTCTCTGTGCAGCTCCAGCACAGCCACACTTTTGGGTAGGATAAAGGGAAGAGTTTAGGAAGGCAGAAAAACTTGCTGGCAAGAAGTAAGCCAATAAACGCTAATTCTTTGGCACTCCTCTGTGTCCTGTCTGGCCCTCTTGGCTGTGTATTTCTACAATTTTAAAAATTAATAGCAGTACTGCCTTCCTTCCCAAGCCTTTGAGGCTTTTTTTTTTTTTTTTATGTGCACACAATTCCTTGTGTGTTTAAAAGTGGGAAGGGAGGCATTTGGTGTTTGTAGGAGAAAATCCCACAGTTTCATTTCATCTGTGAGAATCTGCCTCCCATTTCATGAGCTCTCCCTACTCTCCGCTGTGCAGTGATGCTGCTCCAGCTGGCCATTGTGGCCACTGGAGGTTGCAGGGAGAAGAATGTTAGTGAGGTGGTTCTGTGGGAGGGTTTTGTGTAGCAGGACACAAATTCAAACTCGAGTCTTATCAGTGAAGATATTTTGCAAAGGACAGGTCACTGGGCAAGAGGTTAAGAATAACCTGTGATGCTAAGAAAGCAAATCATTACTTTTTGCAGTAGTTTTGTAAAGCATTAAATAAGGGTGTATAATTGCAGCTGAAAGCATCACTCTTCTCTTCTCTTCTCTTCTCTTCTCTTCTCTTCTCTTCTCTTCTCTTCTCTTCTCTTCTCTTCTCTTCTCTTCTCTTCTCTTCTCTTCTCTTCTCTTCTCTTCGCTTCTCTTCTCTTCTCTTCTCTTCTCTTCTCTTCTCTTCTCTTCTCTTCTCTTCTCTTCTCTTCTCTTCTCTTCTCTTCCCATTATTTTTTTTCCCTATATGAAAAAGTCCATGGCACCCTGCTCAGTGACATGTGACATGGTGGCTTTTGTGTCCAGTCACTGGTAGGAAGTACTTCAACATAACCATCTGGGAGAGTTTCTCTCCAATTTTGATAATAGAGGGAAAAGTTAACCGGGCTGTCATAAAACAAATAAAGAGAGGAGAAAAAGGAAACCCCAGTGCCTTTTTTTAAGAAGGAACAGATGTAGAGCCGTAGCAGCCTGCCAGCTAGGTCAAGTAATATCAAATATTGTGGTTGTTTTCTTGTAGCCTGATCCTTCTTTTGAACTCTCTTTCAGCAATGAAGTTGTAAGGAATGAATTAAAGAAGCTGCCGGCCCTTCCAACACCAGCGCTGAAGGAGCATCCCTCCCTTGCTTACTGGTAATGTGTCACCCTCTGCAGTGTCTTGTGCAGGACCTGGCTCTGCCAATGTGGTCTGAGAGTGGAAGTGGGATGCAGAGATCCCTGTCTTCTGGCTCTAGGTCTGCCACTGACTCATTGCATGAGTTAACACAAGTAGAGCTACCACCCTGGGCCTCAGTTTCCCCATCTGCCAAATGCCTGGCCAAAAATACACTGTAAGTGTGCAAATGTCCTGATAAAATCAGAATTCCTAATGTGCCATTTACTTTCCAAGCATTTTCCATCTGTGAAAGAGTCTTCCCAGTTGGAAATGTCAATCTTTTGCACTGCCCTGTGTTGAGTCATTCATTTTCATCTTGCAAGTCCTCTCTGTATGGCACAGCTGAACTCATCTCCTTTTGTATGAACTCAGTGATGTTTGGAGGTGGGGGCTTGTTTGCTGTCTTTATTGCACTGAAAAGTGAACCCAGGGTAGGAGCAGGGTCACACTTATGTTTTATATGCCACACACATAGATTCTTTTTGCCACCCTGCATATCCCTTTTATCTGTGCAATTAGAAAAGAATTTGGGAAAGACTGTTCATTAAAGGTGAGATACCTTCACTTCATTTTCTGCTTGTCACTCTTTCATGTTTGCCTTTAAAGCATTAGTCTGTAAGCCTGGGGATTGGATTGAATTTCTTTATCTGCTACTCTTAATTTCTGCATTTTGGCAATCTGAGGATGGCAGGGGGAAACAAATAAGTTTGTAGGTTATGATCTCAATTACTCTCTTTGCCAAAAAGGTCAGCCACTTCTCGTAGCATGGCTACAACAGTGAAATCAATTGTACCTAATGTCAAGTCATAGGCAAGCTTGTTATGAGGTCTCCTAATTACTTTCTGATAATACAAGGAGAGATTTGGAGTCCCCAGCGGAAATTAGGATCACTGACAAAAGCTGTGGATCATCACAGTCTCTTGGTGTTTCTCTCTAAGAACCAAATCAAATCTTCATGAAAAGTGATAAATGTAGGCTGCCGTTTCATTGAAGAAGAATAGTCTTCCTCTTAGGAGCATCTCTTTATCCAAAAACTACTCCACACACTGAAAAGCAGTACATTTCCAGGTGGCCTGGCTAATTGACAGACTGGGAGCTCAAGCTGAAGGGCATCACAAGAGGAGAGGTGGGAACAAGTAGGCATTGACAGGGAAAGCAAATCTGACCCTTCAGCAACAACACGGCCTAAGGTCTTAATAAAGTGCCACATAGCAAGAAGAGCCATTTAAAGTCTTCGTGCTCAGAATGCGAGTATTTGGATTTATACACAAGTACCTTGCACTTGCAGCTGTACTTAATTTTGTGGAGGCTCTCATGTGACTGAGAACAGGTTACAGGTTGGGAAGATGGTGTTGCCAATAGGGTAATAAAATCAGAGGCTACAGTCCTGTGACTCCCTTGTGATTTCATGTCAGTAACCAGGTCTCAGAGACCTCTTTAACATTAATAGTTCATTATTTTTTAATGATGGCTTTTTTCTAAACACCCTCTAAAACACTTAATGCTCTCAGGAAGCAGCTGTTGCTGAATCAGACAAAAAGCCTTAAAAGTACAGATCAAACTTCAGTGATCTAATAGAGCATATTTTTAAAACTCTTCACTTTGCATCTCATGCAGATTGTGTACTGGATGCAGATTTCATCCAGTCCTTTTCTGTGAGCAATCAGTTTCATTCTGCAGCTCTTCAGGAACAGCGCAAGCAGTCACAAGTGAATCTACAACCCTGGAAAGAAACTTAGAAAACTTTAAAGGTGGGATGGGTAATGGCTCTAGTTATTTTAAAACAGACAAACCAAAGAACTTTGTAGTACATTTTTATCAGCTGAAATGGATTAAGAGATAATAAAATGAATAAACAAGTAAATATGGTGATACCTTCAGCAAGATGCTGTAATAGATCTGCATGAAATAATAATTTCCATCACACACCATGAAAAAGCATCAGCTGTTGTGCCTACCAAATGTAGTAAGACCTGTGGGATGAGTCCTGGATTCTTAGATCAGTACATTTTGTGCCTCTGATTCCACCTTCATGGAGTCTCCTGGTTCCAAACTCATGGTGTAGGCCTTTTCCTTCCCTGTATTCTCTTGCAGCTTTCTCCAGGTTCTGAATAATCAGTTGCACGTCTTGTTCTCAAGCATCTTTTGGCATCTCTGATTACCGATGAAGAAAGAAGGGGCTTTTTGTTGCGTTTGTTTGTGTTTCTTTTCCTTTTAAATGAAAGCTGAGCTTCTGGTCCTCCCACACAGTCCAGCAGCTGGGGCCCTGAGTTTTGTTTTCTCTTGGCCATGCATGGAAACAGACTTGAAATTAATCACAGAAAATGGAGAGAACTTTTAGAAATGTGTTAACTCACAGTGCTCCTTTCCAGACACTTGCCATTGCATTTTATCTCATTTCAGATCCTCCCCAACAAGCCAGCCCAGTAGCAGGTTGTCAAAAATAAGGTCAGGAGAAGATGCAACAACACAAAAGTAGATGCTAGAATGGAATTTTCAACAGACCAGGGAGAAGAAAGATTTCTCCCAGGTTCCCACAGACCTTGAATGCAAGCTTGTTTTTAGCAACCCAAAGCATTAGTGTTGTCAGAAAACCCGCCTCTGAAAATACCAGCTGAAAGTCACTATTTAGTGATTTTCTCTGGTTCAGCACAGTCCTGAGGCCCTGGTCCAGCTTTTGGTCCTTTGGCCTAAGAGGTGCTAGTGACTTCAGAGGGACAGTGTATGACTTTATGATGGTATATGCAAACAAAGGCATTATTAGTTCAAGAATATAATCAAAATGGACAAATCAGGTTAGAAACAAAACAACAGTAAAGAACAGCAATTAATTAAAACAGCTTGGTGTGCTGGGAAGAGACAGAGGGAACAACTAACTTTGAAAATCTGGATCTGATGATGAGAAACTCAAGGCCTGCATTTGCTTGCAAGTTGTCTGCTGTCCAGTTCTATAAGCTGCTGGGACAGGAGGATTTCTTGTTAGTTCTAAAGATCTTTATCAGAGTTGTCTGCCTCAGGATATCATCCATGTATTAACTTCTGCAGCTTTGGAGGGAATGTTTTATGAGCTGGCAAACAGACAGCAGTGCTTCGGCAACCTCCTTGTCTTTGTCTCCACATTAGTTAAGCATCCTCTGCCAGCCCTGCACTGTGAATGAGTTTCTGTGTCACCAACACAGCAACAAGGCAAAGCAGGGAGAGAGGAGACGTCAGCTGGTGGTCCCAGCAGTGTCCCAGCACTCTCCCAGCTGTCAATAGCAGCATAGCAGCTGCCTTGAGATGAGCAGCTGAAATGATAGTGGAGCATGTTTATAGCCTCTGCTAATGCTCCTTCTGACCTCTGAATGATTTTGCTTGTTTTCCCTGGCACGTGCTGGGCTTAACCCTCCAACCCAGAGCTGAAGGCGGAAAGCAACCTCTGTGCTGGATGGTCCTTCTTGTACAGGGCAGTGGGAAGGAAAAGGAAGTTCAAAGCATTGTTAGGGGAGGGACTGTCACACAGATTGTTCTGACTGCACACATTTTCCCAGTGTGGATGTCGCTATCTGAGCTAGGAGCCCTCAGCTCCCTTTGCTGTCAGCGGAGAGAAGCAGCAGTAACCTCCTACCAAGGAATCCATCCAAAATAGATTGAAAGAGTCATGCTCTGGAATACATGTTTCTTTCCCCAGTGATAAGCCCAGTGCTGCAGAAAGGTGAAAGGCCGCAGATCCCCCTCTTAAATATGGCTTGATTGATAATTCAGGCATTGTAATTTTTGTCCAAAGGAAAGAAGAAACAAAGATGATACTTACCTGGCACTTTACATTTGTGTACCACAAAACATTTTACAAAAGAAGATTATCAGTATTCTAACAGAGCAATGGAGGTAAAGCATTGCCTGTATTTTTTAGAAGAACTGGGTGAAGCCTGGACTATCCCACATTTCTAGCATGGGTTAAAAACATAACTATTTGGCCTGCTGTTCAGGAAGGCTTGCTGACATCTGATATGTCCTTTTGAAGGAAATGGGCCATCAATTGGCTTCCTGCCCAAGGAGTATGGTCTAGGAACATATCAATTATTTTATAATAATCATCTATAAGAAAGCAGAGCACATCCAGAATCTCATTAAATAATCAGCATGTCCAGGTACATCTATCCTTTCCTTGAATGGCAGCAATATGAGAGCTTGATCTGTGGAATAAACTGCACAGAGTGGAAAATAAAGCTAGCAGTGTTTCCCACTGGAGAAACTCCATTATGTTCTGAGAAGTCACTCCTGGTTTGTTCCTGTCTGAGACAGCAGAATTGCATCCACATGTAATCATGGTTTTAAGAGGTAATTTCAAAGGGCTGTAAGCCCTCTCTGTCTATCTTTTTTATTAAGAATGATGTTTTTTGGAGTTCTTCCAGTACTGAACACTCATGTAATTCAGTTATTGCTCCAAAAGTAATCTTGTTTATGATAATCATGGCAGGAAACCCAGGCTCTGCCTTCATGTGCACACCCATAACATCTGTGGTACTTGCTTGGATCGGTGTGCTGAATATGGTTTCATAGCTGTCAAATTTAGAGCTTATAGATCATTTTCTAAGCATTAAAATGATTCTGAGAGAGAGCTGGACCATTCCTTTACCCATGTAATGTGTCACCGGCTCAGTCAGCATCATGTTCCTGCTGTGGCCTGCTAGTGGGACATTACTTCACTTTGCCCCAAAATGAGCTCTTTTATTTTTGTAGGATGAATGGGGGAAGCCACTTGATGAGTGAGTAAGGAAAGCAGTTACTCTCAGATAAACAAAAGACTTGTGAGGGAAGAGCTGGCCCTGCTGACAATCCAACAGGCTGTCTCTGAATTGCTCTGTGCTGCCTACACTGGTGTTTCTGATTCTCCTTCTTTCTCTTTTCATTGTAAGGGCTTCACAGTCCTCAGCTTCCCTGTGCCTCTTCTTTCTAAAAGATGTTTTAGCTCTGGAGATTCTGCTTCTCTTTCCAAAAAGAGGTTCTGTCCTCTCTGGCACAGAGGTGCAAATGGGTAAGGCAGCAATGAGAAGATGCAGTCATGTTAAGCCAGGCTAGTGAAAGGCTTTGCAGTCCTCCACAAAAGCCCTTGTGGGCATCTCTGAGCAGTCGTGGTGAGGTCACCTATCACACCATCCCACACTGCTGTGCTGTTTCACACTGCCCTGCAATACAGATGGCTTCAGTTCTGCCTGGGAAAGGATTACCACATGGTGCACAACAGAAAGGCCCCGTTAGGGGGTCATGCTGGATCCAGGAAATGCAGGGAGGAAGGAATGCCAGTTCACATTGCCCTAAACCATATGCAGTGTGATGGCATGGGATGGACACACAGTACTGCTGGAAGCTTATGCAGGGCCAGGTGGGGAGGGCACCAAGGTGGCATAAAGCTAGTCTAGGTTTCCTTCCTCTTGGTCTGGCAAGTTCTGTACAGTATCTCCAGGGGACTCAACAGATTTATTGTCCTTGGTATTACAAAATAAAGAGCAAGAAATTGGTTTTAAACATGAGGACTTTAGTGTTCTCTCATGCCAGTGTAGCAGAGCAGCTCCTGTGTGCATTGCACTGAATCCTTGGCTTATACTTTGCTATGCTGCAGCCTTGCTAGCACAGCTGACTTAATGCATCAAATACTTCTGCTGCCCATTCACTGGAAAATAATGAATGAAATTCTTTAAAAGTGAACTTACAGGTGTATCGCAATCTGTCATTTGGGTCTTACTGATTTCTCTTGGATGCTCCATCTGTACTGCTTGTTGGCATACACTTAGAATTGTTCTCTGACACAGAAGCCCATTGGTGTGGAATAGCCTCCATTCACCTTGGAAAACATGATGACATGGTTCATGTCTTTCTAAGACATGAAATGATCTTAGTCTCCAAAGAGCTATTGGGAATGGGTCCCGGCTCATGCCAACTCCCAGTGCGCAGCCAGGAGTTGTCTGGGGGTATGCAAGTTAGTATAACCCAAAAGCAAGTAAAGGCACGTGAGTACTTTAAGAGTAAAGAAACTGAAGTCTGAGTGCCCTGGAAATACCCCCTGTCACTGTTTAACCTGCTGTTATTATCACTTCTGTGTACAGTAGGAATTCAGCTTCCTGCTGAGAGAGGTTGCTCCAGAGTACTTCCACTAGTGCACCTGCAGTTGCAATGAGGAGGAATCTGTGAGTCTTAGGGCTGTGACTGGCCACCAATTTCTGACATTTTTGCCCATCTTTCAGAGGATGTGATGAACTTGAAAAGAAGTTACTCATTAGGGCAGAGCAGATCTTCAGCAGCTCCAATGCAAATCTGTTTGCCCACAGTGTAATATTGTGGGCATCATTTCTAGATAAGGAAAGGAATGCAGAGAGGGAAAAGTCTGTACAAGTAGCTACCATGTTTGTGAAGAAAAAGGGTTCTTCCAGAAACCCAGCTCTTAGAAAACCATTTTTATTCTCAGTCTGTGGCTACCCCTTTGTTTACCCTGGTCTGCACCAAATCCGCCCATCTAATGGTTTTGCTTGGTATCTTTTGATTCCAGTCGGGCAGTAGCTGTGTTAACAGAAGTATTTCTTCAGCTTTTGATGAGATTGTTAATCATGATAATGCCATTATATAAAACATCCAATTTTTTCCTTTCCAGTGAGGATCGAGTCATTGAACATTACAAGAAACTAAATGGTCAGACAAGAGGTCAAGCAATTGTAAAGTAAGTGAAATATGAGTGATTTCTTTGTGACCTTTGTTTTAATAGGAAATATATATACAGGACTGTAAATACAATACGTTACTGTGCTTCCCATCTCATGCAATGCTTCATTTTTAAGTATTTCTTGGCATAATTATTTACTTATCACAGGTTTTTTTCAGATCATCCTCTCAGCTTCTCAGACGTGTTGTTCTCTTCTGTGTTGTTTTGCAGTTACATGAGCATTGTAGAATCCCTCCCAACATATGGAGTGCATTATTACGCAGTAAAGGTACGTGCTACGAGAAGGGTCCTTCACTGAATTAAACTCTTGTTGTAGAGGGAGGGAGAGAGGTACAAACAGCCATCCTGCTCTCAGAGTACAATACACTGCTGCTAAAGTCTCATTTCACTTCCTGAGGTAGGATAAACTTATTTCAACTGCGTGTGCATGTTTAGTAAATACAGTTCCAAAGAGGAAAATGCTGTTCTTGGAGATAAAACTCTTGCAGTCCTATTGTGCTAGAGTGTTCAGCTCACAGTCAGCAGCATGGCAGTGCCAGTGAACCACCTCCAAAGGCACAAGCCAGACACATCTCTAGCAGACACTCCTTTTTATAGCTCCAGGAGGTCAGACCTTTCCCAGATGGCAGATCCATGAACACCTATCTAGGGCCAGCCGTGACCTACATACTGCAGCTCCCCTCACATGAGGTATGTTGATGGTTACAGAGATTGTACATCTTTTTAATGCCAGAACATTGTCCTGTACTCTAGAGATAGATAACACATTCTCATCCCCAAACGGCTCTCCACTTCTATGTGGACTTCATGCAGGTATTAGTGAAATCCCTCATTTCTTTTGACTAATTTATCACCAAAATTTCCAGCCTCATATTATTATTATTATTACTTCCCTGCTTGACCAGCTGTGTAGGTTTGTTATTTTTTTCAAGTAGAGAAATCAATAAACTTATAAAGAAAGCTAGATCCACATTCCCTGGAGCATATTCCCTCATTTATCACCCCTGAAGTTTTGATGCGTTTCATCATTATCTCTGTGCACACATCATATGGTTTTTCATACATCTGTAATATCTTGCACACATAGGGTACCATAAAAACACAAATATCTGACTGTCCTTGTCTCAGGAGATGCATTTCTAATCTATTCCTGCTAATAGGATGTAATAATAAGGTTATTATTATTTAGCAAAAAGCATTAGCCTCATCTTTTCTCAGAGGACAGGATTTCTCCAGCACCTTTTGCATTCAGATCTCTTGGACTACTCTAGGTCAAGAAAAATCTAGTGGATTGGGCTGGATGTTCAATCCTGCAAACACTTGAGAGCTATTCCAGTGAGCTCCCCATGGTCAGTAAGCAGCAGTGAGCAGCAATGAGGCAGCAAATGTTGCCCATAATAGGGTTTGCTTCTTCCTGATGTGAGGGTTTTGGTTTTACTGTGCTTTACCCTGCCATTCTCTATCACATTAACAGAACAGATGTAATTTCATTGAGGACTTCAGCTCAGTAAATTGTAGAGACTGGGATCAGATATCAGCCATTACTCCATAAGGCCATTTTATTGCACACTCAGACACAAAGCAGTTGGGTCTGAGCCTGTCAGACCTTATCACTTGGTAGCTCTCAGATCCCATTACTGCTGCATTTTCAAGACTAATGCTAAAATCCTTCCACATAATTCAAGTCAGCTGGGTGATTTACTTTCCTTCCTCCAATCTTTGAGAGTTCAGACTGAATAATTTACAGGGGAGAGAAAGAGGATGCACCGCTGCACAAGGGACCCATGTCAACCTCCTCACCTCCCCTGACAGCATTTTGAGTAACTTGATCACATGTGATGTATTTTAAATTGTTTTATATGTCATGGCCA
This sequence comes from Rhipidura dahli, assembly GCA_013399225.1. Lineage (NCBI taxonomy): Eukaryota > Metazoa > Chordata > Aves > Passeriformes > Rhipiduridae > Rhipidura > Rhipidura dahli. The sequence goes on from VXAC01007361.1 coordinate 825,463, forward strand.
AAAGTGAAACAGATCTCTTCTAAAACACCGTGGAGCTTTGTGACTTGCGGGAACTCGGCAGGGGAAATTTACCAACACCCATTCAATGATACTACTTAGAAACAAATCTTCACCTTGAGCAACAATACAGGAAATCTCCAGCATTTCCCCATCCTAGTCAATATGACTCCCTCTGTTTTCTCTTTCAGGACAAACAGGGAATTCCGTGGTGGTTAGGACTTAGCTACAAGGGGATTTTTCAATATGACTACCATGACAAAGTGAAACCAAGAAAGGTAAGTGTTTGCTTTTTTACCAAGGTCTGGGCTTGCCACACGTCATAGCTGGAGTCAAGGGTGTGATGTACACTAAATGCTGGCATTAATTCATGTGATTTTTGAAGGATGTTAGTTTTCTCCCAAAATCATCTGAATGTCTGCAAAGAATTAATGGGAAAAAGTAGCTCATAATTCATTAAAAGTTGTGGGGTTTGGAGGAAATAAGCGTCACTTAATCTTGCAATTTACATTTCTTTTTTGTGTGGTTCATAAGACATTGATGGCAACTCGAGGACTGATCCTCTCAGGTGCTGGAGGCCTTCCATCCACTGGCTATGGTGCATTGGGGGTGCTCAGCCAACCCTTGATACTGTTTTGTCAAGCCACAAATTATCTGAGAGAAAGGGATAAAGAAACAGGAAAGCTGCTTCCATTTATTACAAAGAGAAAATTGCATGTTTTTCTTGGGACCAGCATTACATTTGATAAGCAACGATTTTATTAACTGAAGGGTTAATGTCAAGGTAGCAGGTAAAGATGACTTTCAACATATGCCTAAAAAAAAGGCATGGGAAGTTTTGATTCTTGAGCTCAGCCTATGAGAGGGACCCGTGTGTTCTGATTTTCCCACCTAGGATGCCATCTAATATAAAAACCTCATCCCTGATCACATGCCCTGCAGCTGGGAATGTACAGCCAATGTTAGCAACAGTGCTTGTTGCACTGCAAATCTGTGGAGACATTGGGAGGCAAGGCTTCAGGCTTTCTTGCAGGCTGCAGAACTGGATGGTTTGGAGCAACTAGACAGCTCTTCTGTGAATGGAAAAGCTTCCACAGTGAATGAATGTACTGTATTTCTCTTTGCACTGTCTCTGCCAATTCTTCTTTCACCTCCTCTGGTCACATTCAAGTTGGACACTGCTTGATCCTCACAGGGAGCATCTATTAAAATAACCTAGAATTCAGGTTTTGGTAGAAAACTGAACTGCTAAGGAAGCAGCAAGAGACAATAGGTGCATTAGACTTTAATTCACTGAAGGCTATTAATGGGACTCTTATTCATTGAAGGAAGGGACAAGGAGAGTAAGGAGGTCTTCACAAAGGCTAAAAGACATATCTATTTGGGATCAATCATTACCTGCGGGGCAAGCCATCCTCACACATGATAGCTTAAAACATGCCTCGACTAGGTGTTTGCACCCACATATCTCCAGTAGTGCCAACCCCCCAGGGAAGACATGTACTTAAAAGATGCCTTCAGAAGTCAGGAATACAAACATTTCTTTGGAAGAAGTTATTGCCCTGCCATGACAGGACTCAGCCTTTCACAAGCTATAGCAATTATCCGAAGCCCTCTTCGGATGAGAGGGTTGGTGGAGAGCATCAGAAGGAAGAAGAAGAGAGATCAGGTGCTCTGACTGCATGAGAGGAGACACATTTCCACCAGAAGAGTCAAGCCTTCTCTTCTCAGCTGTTGAGAGTAATCTAGTTTGTAGTGTTGGATTTGGAACTAAATAAAATATGGGGCTTTAGGCATCTCTGATCCTTTTTCTGCAAGTGTAACCCTAACAAAATAGGGGGCTGGTTTTCTCTTTATTGGGAATTAGTTTTTTTTTTTTGTCTCAGCAGATCATGTATGGAATCCAGCAGACCCAAAACAATGATGCTGCCCTATGTATAAACCACTGAGAACTGTGGCAGAAGTGGTCTGTGAGGGAAGGTTGGATGGGAAGGGAGAGCAGGAATTTCCGCGCTAGAATCTGTCCATTTTCACAATCCAGAGACCACAGCAGTGAAAAGACAGCCTAGATGAGCGTTTCTCTGCTACATGATGCTTGCAAACCCCATCTGTTGGCAGAGCCTTTCCAAAATGAACAGCCTAAATCAGGGATGGGACTTGGACAGAACGGCTGAGGCTTTGTTATTTCTCCATGGAGTGATTTTACCTTCTGTGGAGCAAGTAAAAAGACTTCTTACCCTATACAGGTGGTAAAACCCCTCTGGCGAGGGCAGATCAACTGCCTCAGTGAGGCGCAGTGTTTAATCCTCTGCTAATTAGATTGTAAAATTGCACTTGATAACCCTGGTGTCTGGGAGCAGCCTGCCACAGTATCTGATTCATTTCACTGCACCAGCATGAGCTGGTTCAAGTCTTTGCTGTGCAAACAGGAAGGGTAAACCTTACTGAACTTTCTGCAAGGTAAAATTGGCAGGGGAAGGGGAAGGAGATTATGGCTTTTCTGATCTTTTATATTTTGTTCCTGCACACTGCTGATGCCAGAAACAAATTGAAAACTTAAAATGGAAAAATAAGTCTCCTTGGAAAAGACACAAGCAGAAAATTGTAGCAAGAAACCAGCTGAAATCAAGACATTTATATTAAGTGCATATAAAAACCTTGCTTGTCTTATGAGGGAGATTGTAATGTTTTCCTATATGTCATCCCAGATAGATTTCCATGTTTCTTGTGTTTGCAAGTAAAACTGTAGCCCACACTAAGCAGCTGAACCTATCTCAGGCAATCCCATTAGCAGTCACTCAAAACCATGGTTGTATTAAATTGCTGGAGTAAATCAGGCATGTGTCTCTGGAAAACTAACCAGGTTTGTCAGCAAGTTAGATGAGACTGGAGAGGGGAATTGAGGCTGGTGCAGGGCCAGAACCTCGTCCTGCTTGCACTATTCTCACTGAGGCATCAAGTCCTCCAGCATTACTGGGGATGTAGCTGAGATGGGTATCTGACTCTAGTCCTGGGTGGTTCAGATGGGAATGCAGGGCTATTAAACTGAAAGGCAGTTGTACCTAGGCTGCAGAGACTAAGGTGTCTCTGCTTCTATTTTTATGTACCTTCCTGCCTGTGCTTGAATTCTGTGGAAGTCCTGAATCTACCCAAAACCATTATTTTGAGGTTCCTCCTTTCTCTTCTGTCTGTGGAGGGCTAGCTCACAGATTCAACAAGCCCTGCTGAAAGCTTCCTTTTGAATGTTGCCTGTTCTAGTGCAAATTTGGTCCATATGAATTATAATCTCCTAGCTCTTCAATCTTGGGTATTAAATAACAGCAAAAGTTTTGGTATACTTCACATAATCCAGTGCTCCAGCTAAACAAGAAGGGAGTGCCAAGTGTGGAAAGATGGCTGCTGTCCTGCCAACAATATATTGAAGCACTCTGGAAGTTGGGCTTGCAGAACCAGTGTCATTTGTGTAGAAGGAGCTCACAGCTTCCAGGGTAGACACAATCCATTTCCCTCTGTGTTAAACTTAACTTCTACAAATGCTTTCTTGTGAAGAGGAAAGACCAAACCCGTCATTTTCAGAGAAGGGTCATTAAAGGGTTTTTTGCTTGAGTTGCAGAGCAGCTGGAAAGGGAGCCAAGGCACTGCAGCCGCCCTATGTGAGCATCTCTCTGTGAGTGGTGTGTGTCCATTTTAACCAGCACACAGGGATGTGACTCCACTGCATCCCCAGAGACCTGTGCACAAAGAGCCACAGTGTGGCCTGGAGCTGTGAGATCTGCACACCCAAGTAGTAGCATTAGGCATATCTCTGTTGTTCTAGTGAGATATTCCCACTGATTTAAGAGCCCAAAGGCATTTTTCTAGTGCACACAGCTTAACAGTTAGTAAACAATTAACTCCAAGCTGAAGAGTGAATGATTAACAAAGTCAGCCAAAGGACTTCCATATGGCAAATAAAAAGACAGAGAAAGTGTGTAACTTATCACAAAAAATAAAATTACCTTAAAGGAGAGTCTGGTGATGTTTAGTTTCTTTGTAAGAAGTACGTCTGTATAGTGTTATCTCATTTTCTTCTATAGAAAGCTAGTGGCAATGAAACCTAAAGTTAGCCTTTTTTTTTTTGGACTCTAAATATTATCACTGCTCACATTATCTGGTTACTGAAGAGAACCCAAAGGGAATAAAGGCTTTTAGAAATAAGATAAAATGTGAGACATCACAAAATTCGCTATGAACATAACTTGACAAAAAATTTCCTTGTGACAGCAGTTTCTGCCATTTCTTCTCAGTGTTACCCTTTCTCTGAGATTAAATGAAGCATGCTGTGAAAATGCTCTGTCCCTTGCCATAAAGTCTCCTCAACAGTCAGGATTTCTCATGACAACGAATTTCATTTGTAGTTTGTAGTGTCATTGTGAATCCAGAGCAAAGATAACAGGTTGACTTCCCATTTAAACATGCAAAAACAAGAAGCGAGTTGGACCCATCCTACCAAGCAATGCAGAGCACAAGTAAAGTCAGTAGCTTTAAGAGCCTGATCAGAGAAAAATCACCTGCTTGTCAAAAGCATGAGCAAAGTAATCAGCACATTAATTGTGTCCAGAAAGTGAAAGATTGCTGTCTGGTGCCACTTGGCCTTTTCCAAACAAGAGATAGAGAGAACTTCCCCAATTCCAGAGGCAAAATGAGATATTTACACAGGAGGAGCAATAGCCTAATTAAGAGCTGCTTTATTGCAGAACAAATAGATCCTCTCTGCTGTAGGGCATAATGAAGCACTGTCAAGTCAGTAATTGCATTGATGGAGTGGTTAAACTTGTGCTTCCTGTGGTGAAGGAATGACAGACCAGTAACTTAAAAAAACGTAAGGTACAGATTGATGTGAAATGTACAGAAACTAGTGAATAATGGGAAGGAGGAAGCTGACAAATTGTCATCTGTTCTAACTGATCATAGAACACTGGGGCAGTCAAAAAGGCAAAAGAAACATGGAATTCAAATTAGTTACAGGGTGCCCAATTCACTTGCACAGCTCCTTGCCACATGATACAATAGAGGCCAAGAGTTCAGAAGGATTGAAGATAGCACTAAAAGTGTGACCCTTCATCCAGGGTTTTAACATTGAGTTGGTTACTTTCAAAGAGGATTTTGGGAAGGGTTATAAATACTCATGTTCAAGGAGGGTGTTTGGTTTGACACCGAGTTGGTTTCTGTTGTCAGAGGTATGGAGGATGTGTCTCGCTCCTCTCACTGGCATGCTGCTGAGTCACAGGGTGTATTCAGAACAGCCTGGACTTTCTCTAGGACATCCAGAATCAAGTGAGGTCAGAAAATGTGTTGGACTTGTGTTTCATTGGGATCCTCATAATTTCCTAGGACCTTTGCAAATGCCTTTGCATTGCAGACAGGGATAAAAGATTTCAAATTTACAAATGATAAAAAGGGAGCAGAAACCATTTCCAGGAAATACTGGTTTAAAAGCTCATGGAGTCTCAGTGGCATTGCTGTAATAAATTATTCACTGTGATTAGCAGGCTGTTAAGGACTACCTGCTGACTCCTTCTGCTCTGCACTTTTATTTCTCTTCCCATTGCTGATCCTTTGTGCTTCTCAGGTTATGGACTTGGGTGTGAACTGAACCAGTCTTCAGGTCACAGCGGGTTCAACTCATTTTATAGCACAGTAATTCAGTCTTGGTTTAGTATTTGGAAATGTGGAGCATGGAGAAGGGAGACATATATAAAGCAAAGTTCCTTACCACACTGTTTCTTCTCATAGAGAGAGGTTGCTCATCCAATTTCCTTCCTTATCAAAATGTAAGACCCAGACCTGTGACTGCTGAAGAGAAGACACAGTTTAAAACCTTCCCCTTCTGAAATGTCTTATTCCGTACCCATTAGACAGACAACCATGTTCTCACCAGCACCTTTTTTTACTGCTGCTTGCCCTCAGTTTGGGGTTTCTACCATCCAGCACCAGGCACTCCCCCTTTCAGCACGCACTATTCCATGCCTTACCACTGTGCCAAAGAGCTGCCAAACACTCTGGGAGCTGAATAAATGACATCAAAGCACACTGGGTTGGAAAGCAGAGTTTTGTCCCTGACATTGAGAACTTTCACAGGATTTGGCTGGACATGCCACTGGGCTGTGATTCAGTGAACATTTCTTTTGGCAGCAGTATCAGCTGAAGTGGCCTTCAGCACCCTCCTCCCCCATTGAAATCCTGCCACCACTGCTCACTTCCTCTCCTGGGCCCCTTCCTCAGCCATCCTGGTATAATTGTGCGGCTGGGAAGGAAACTGCTCCAGAGAAGAGATCAGTCTGGCTCAGCGCAACCAAGCCATAAAAAGTGGTCACTCTTAACCTCTCTCAGTTCCCAATCCCATTCACCATCTGACCCACAATCAGTATCCTACAGCAAAGTTGTAGGAGATGGATACAGATACAGGCTGCATAAATCACTGCAGCCAGAGAAAGAAAAAGCCATTAACCTACACAGTAACTTTGTGGAGTGAGACAGGAGATTCACAGCTCAGAGCAAGTTGGAAGGAGTTGAGCTGCATGAAATTTGTCATAGTTGAACCAGGATGAATTAACAGTTAGGTAAAAAGTCATCATCACCACTTTTTCCTTCTCATAAAAGCTGGTAAAAATTTGCTTCAGTGTCTCTTCCAAACAGGGCTGATTTCAGACAGTTGAGTAGATTGTCTAGTAAACCAACTTTTTAAAATCATACAATGGTCACGCTCAATTTCCATTATGTAGGTAAATAAGTAGTTTAATCAGCTACAATGCTTGAAAACATTAATACATAGTCTAAGGCTGTTTAATAAAGAAACTAGCACTGTTTTGGTGGTTTAGTGTGCTGTGGTGATACCATTAGATAGACATAAAGTTCCCAGGGTTTTCTGTGAGAATTTACATCAGAAAGGCTAGAGCATGACGTCCCATCCCATGATCTAGCCAAGTCAAGCCCATAGCTGCCATTAAACATAGGAGTAGTCCCAACAAAATAAAACTCCCTTCTCTAAGTGCTTTGTCATATTCAGGTCTTAAAGAGTAATTCTCTGTAAAAGCAGCAGCCAAGTCTTAAATGGTTCTGCAGCACACAGCAGGAACTTCAAGATGCAAAGACAAATCCCTCTGACAGCACAAAGTGAAACAAATTGGACCTCAGAGCCCTGGAGTTAGGGTGGAGAGCTGGAGCAAGATTGAAACCTCCTTGAGCACTTGTGCTTGGCTCTGAAGTGGTAGCAGGCTCCTCCACACCCCACCCTGCTCAGAGGCTGTCTCTTAGCTCAGCAGGGCTGCTCTGAAGGCTTGGGCACTTTTATCACCAGATGAAGCCAGGCAAGGGTCCCATTACTCGATGGCTGTGGGCATGAGGCACATTTAGTCAGTGGTCCAGCCAGGAGGCTCAGAAGGTTGCTCTGTGGCTTCCCTGGCCCTCCCTCACCCTGGCTCTACTCGACACTGTCTCGGAGCATTAAAACCTGTGGAACTTCGTAGAGCTCTCTGGTTTCTCGTCTCTGGTAATATACTAGCTATCCGGCCAAGGTGTGGGGATAGCACCATCCACAGCTATACGGCTGCACAGGGCAGAAATAGAGGAAGGCTAGCAGAATCCCTGCACCCGATCTGTCTCTCTCAAGGGACAGTTTGGGGAACAGAGCTAACCTCTTGCCTGCCCATAATCTCCTCACAACCTTCCAATTTTATACATTCCCATGAGAGTGGGATTGCTGCTGCCATGGCACCCCCTGTGCAGACACCCAGCATCACGGGACTATTTTCAGTCACACAGCCTAATTCACAATGTGCATTGCCACAGCAGCATGGGATGGGAATCGTGATTCCTGTATTTTGGTTCCAAAATTTAGCCAAGCCACTGAAGAAGACATAAGGATTCTTAGGAGAGAGAATAGCAGTAATGATTTGTGGGCAGCATAAATCCTTCTAGGGTGCCACAGCTGATTCATAGGCTACAGACTGGGCACCCTTTTTCTAATACATCGTGTGTTGTGCCAGAAAGGAGAGCTCTTCAATGCAGAAAGATCCAGTCCCTCTCATGTGCTTGCAGAGAATAAAAGGGAGAAAGTTTGACTTAAACCAATCAGGAAAAAAAGGCTTTTTGTAGACCTGTTGATTTAGACACACAGCATGGTGACAGCAGTGCAAAATCTAACCACAGCTACCAGATATATATGTGCAGTGAAAGTGGATTTGGTTGTATATAAAGTCAAAGTCTGATCTCCCAGACTGTGTGCAGTTACAGACACAAATATCAAGTTGCATTATGTAGACAAATAATGCTTTGTCCAAATAGCAGCTCTTCCCTCTCTGATCTGATGCTCTGCTATCTCTCTGAGCCAATAAGCCACTTCGAAATTTAGTAGGGAATTGTGTTTCCGTAATGAAAATGAATGCAGAGTGGTTATTATAGAGACCTAGATGCAATTTATGTTTGGTCAAGCCAGAAATGTTTGCTGGGGTGGTGTGGTCCCACAAGAACAGCACGCAGCAAAAGGGATCTCAAATTGGACCAGAAATTGTTTGTCTGTTTGGCAAAAAAAAGAGGCTTGAAGCCCGAGGCGAAGAAGTAATTAGATAGTGAGCTGGGATTGCTGACAGACCACTGAAAGTCCCACTTAGCCAAGTCATTCTCTCATTCCATGAGGGAAGGGAGGACGGCAAGCCTCTGGGAAGATCATTGGTAGGGCTTTTCCCACATCAAATCACACAGGAAATCCTTTCTTTTTTATTTGTTTTGAGAAGTGAAAGAAAAAAAGTACCCCAAACTAATAAAAATAAAGGAATGAATGGAAGTGTGGCAGGATGGAGGACTAAGTTACGGTGCAGCGGCATCCCCATCTCATGACCCAAGGGCACCCTCAGCAGTGGGTCACACTAATTCACAGGTGACAGCCCATGGAAATGTCTTGGTAAATCTGCCCCTGAAACAAGAGCCCATTTGTTTGAGCTAAGATGGTGCTGTTCTGCCTGGACCAAATCCTTCTTCCTTCACTCTAACTAGTTTGACAGAGGTATGATTGATGGGAGCAGGGTTGGCTTGAGGCAGAACACAAATCCATGCCCGGAAACCATGGCCCCACTGAAATCACTGGGACAAAACTGCCATTGACTTCGCTGGAGCTGTGATTTCCATAGAGTTTAAGGCCAAAAAGGGACTTCTCACATCCACCCTGACCTCCTGCATAACTCAGCTCCTACAATTTTGCTTGCTGGTTTGTTCAGTGGAGGGAATTACATTTCCAAGGAGGAATTATTTTTGTTGTGTTTGTTTTGTCTTTAAACTGCAGGACGAAAGACTTGGGAGTTTCTATCTGCACTCATGCAAGCTGTGTGAAAATACTGTCATTGTTTTAGTTCCATTGTTTAATACCAGTTTTAGTATCAGGATGTCATCCTGTGCTGGCTCTTGCCCATAGTGTAGGCGAGGGAAGGGGTTGCATTTGGGCTGTTAGGAATGGGCCACATTTCTCTGCCTTTCCCAGAAGCCATTCAGAACATCCAGTCTGGGTGGTAGTTCATGCATTTGGAGGGATGATTGTTCCTTCTGCATAGTGTGATTTAACAAGGCATTAATCATCTAGGAAGTGGCAAGACTTGAAGGACTGAGAGACGCCATATAGGTCAGCAAGTCCAACAGCAATTACAGTTGGTCATTTGTTAGATGTTCAGAATCAAAGAAAAATATGGGTCAGAAAGGCCTCTGGAGGTCTCCAGTCCAACCTCCTGCTAAAAGTTGGGCCACCTTCAGGGTTTGATCAGGTTACTCATGCCCCAGTGTTTGGCCACCTGCACTGAATGTTTTGGGGATTGAGGTTAGGTATCTTCTAATAATTTCCCTTGCTGCCAGCCCTGCAGCCTGTGTCTATTGCCTCTTACACTTTTGCTGGGCACCTCTGAACAAAGTCTGTCTTCATCTTCTTTGTAAATCCCCTTTGGGTAATTAAACAGAGCTAACAGCAGGTAGATCCTCTGTAGATTTCTGCAGATGGTTTGACTCTGAAAGGGCCACTAAGCGTGGTATCTGGAGCCCTTGAGAATGTGTGCATTCAGCCTGTGCCCCATCTCAGGTGATTCAGCATACAGAAAAGTGAAAGAAAATGAGACTGCTGGGCACTTATATTTGGTTCTTAAGAGATCAAATGCAAAATGATTAACACTGTGTCCCCACAGTGTGCCCAGCTATAGCACACATTCCCCAGTTCAGTGCTGAGTCTGGCTCTTCTGGGCACAGCAGGCAGAAAACAGTATCAGGGACCCCATACCCCAGCCTCAGGATTTGGAATTATTCCAAAAGGTACTATTTAGGCATGTTTCTCTACATACTGTAGTCCAGACAGCACTCTGCACCAACCTCCAGTACTGGCCTTCAGCAAGCCCTTCTGTCCTCTGCCTGAGCTGAAGGGCAACACAGGAGGAAACAGCCTCATTACTGCCAGGGGTTCCCAAATATATGGCATGGTACTTCCACTGAAGGCAAGTCTCCCTAAGCACAAAGAGACAGAGCACAGCCCAGTGCACTAACTCAGGTCCCCACACCTCTGTAAAGCCCAGGTCACCCAGGCCACGAGTGAGCAAGCCAGAAGCAATCATATTTCATTCACAAAATACATTCCCTTCTTTACCAGGAACGTCCAGCATTTTTCAAATACTCTGACACTGACCCTACCTCCTGGCATGTGCAAACTCCATGGCACCAGCCTCATGGTCAATAAAAATGGTAGAAAATCCTTCAGACTCACATGGCTGAAATGGATGCAGATCCCTGGGCCTCTTCTCCTCCAGGCTCAGCTTAATTAAGGACCAGCCAGCAAACCACAAGTGTGCTCACAAAAGAAGCTTGCGTCTGAAGGGCTTTGACTGCAGCTCTTTGTAACTAGTCACAAACATCTGGTGCCTGGCAAGCTTGCCTGCCTCTTGGAAGGGGTTTCCAATGAGAAAATTCCTGTAGCTTGCACCTGAATTCTCTGCAGCGCACCATGCAGCACTCGGATCTCTCTCCTGGGTCCTCTTCTAAGCTGACAGCTTTGTAGGAGCCATTTCTGACACTGGTTTCCCCGTCATGGCCTCCCCACCCACCCCAACACATTTTAAACAGTGCACGTGGTCTGACAGGGAACAGTTATTCCCTTGAATGTTCAAGGGTTGATAAGCAGTTTTTCAAATTCAAGTGATAGTGGCAGTTCCAGTTTCATTGGCACGGTGAAACAGAGACCACAGTGGGGACAGGGCTATCAGAGGAGGAGGGAATAAGGGTAATTCTTTTCTTCTCTTTCAGCAGCCCCTTTCACATGCATGTGTGAGCGTGCAGCTGTGCTCAAAAGCCAGTCTCAGGGATACTTCCTTAAGTATCTGTTGAAGATTGAATCATCTCATGTGCAGCCTGTAATGATGGCCACTACCAAAAATTGTTCCCATCTGAAAGCTGCCCAGTGCTGCATGATCCAAAATGAGCTGCTGACCTCAGAAGAGAACCCAGCGGGCAAACCACCACATCACAGAGACTTGGCCCTCTGCAGCACCGCTAATTGTCCCCTTGTCTGCGGGCACCAAGTGAAGGCAGCTACTCAAGGGCAGGGGAACTGTGCTCTAAGCTTGTGTTAATGACTGACTTTCTCCTAAGCCCCATTTGCAGAGTGTTTGGGGAGATGCTGCCCCAGTCCCTGCTGAAGTAGTCTTTTTCAAAAGGTCATTGCACCTCTGCCACGATCCCAGTAAAACCTATACAGATTATTCCACCCACAAGTGCAGGCACTGGATTCAACCCAGCAAATTAACCAAAGACAATCATAAGCCAAATAACCCAAAACCAGACCCAACCTTGGTGCAGGGAGAAGCAAACCTGCTGTGAACCTGGATGCTTTGACTCAAACCAGCCCCAAAACCAGCACACATCTGTTGTCACTGCATCTCCACAAGACCCTGTTGAAATTATGACCGGCTCCCTGCTGTGGCTCTATTCCCTAGTGAAGGTTGCAAGCACCAGCATGGTAAAAGGATCTTGATGGGTAAAAATTATGCTTCCATTTAGGAAGATCCACTAATGGCACCTTGTGCATCTGTCACTGCATTAACAACATCAATTTGAGATTGTGCATAAGGCAGGCAACTGGTGAAGGGAACAGCTTGCTTACATTAGGAGGTCTGGCTGAAGGGGGACCTTCGGCTTTGTTTCTCCGGAGGGATTGGGATCAGCTAACAGGAAAGTGGATACTTTCTTGTGGGTATTCACATTTTTGCAGATTGGATTCCTTTTGTATAAGAAGGGAGAGACCTCTCAGATCAATGTGGGAAAAAGGAGTGGGAGACAGTCGAAAAATACTTGGGGAGCAAATGGAGCATAATGACAGCAATGGTAAAACACACGTGTACATTCTGGAGAGAAGAGCTATGGAATAAAAGACACAAACTCTGGTTGTGGGGGTCACTTTCACCCCCTCCCTCCCAAGAGTCTGGATTTGCCTCTTTCTGTGTTCTGCCAAGGAAAATAACAAAACTAAATATAAAAATTCAGCAATCTGGGGAGCTGCTCCAGTGCCCAAACTGTAGGTGTCTAATGCTGTTTTAGGCACTGCTGGTGATCCAAGACATCTGCGTGGGGCTGGCAGATACAGCACCGGACCTATGTCAGGCTCTTTCCCACCCAGGGCAGCAGCCAGGGACCAGGCAGGGAACCCTGGGGCATGGAAAAGGGCACTCCATGCCTACATTTGGGCATCCAAACAGCTTCCCCAGAGCCCTGTGTGTTTGGACAGTTGGAGTTAATCATCGAAGAGAAACGAGAAACAGCTTCTGTTAGCAAACAGCACTGTGAGATTTGGTAGCAGAGAGGGTAAAATAGAAAAGGATCCGAGCATGGGGAACCGTCCGGCAGAGTCAGAGGGGGAGGATGGGCAGGAGAGCATCCAAACAGAGCAGCTGCCAGCAGCTCAGAAAAGTTTCAAATTCCTCCTGCGCCACGCCGAAGTTTAGTCATAAATGACAACGGGGGACCTGGGGACAGAGGGATATTTTCTGAAGGGTGTGATCTGCTGGCTTTTTAGACTTTTATGTGTTCCACATGTCTGAGCGCCTCCCAAACACGTCCTCTGCATATGCCGTGCAGCACAGCCGTGTTGTCCTCCCCGTCTTGTGGACGGGCATCTGGAAGCACAGAGGGATGTTTTCATCTTGACCCCAGTTGTTGTCTGTGGGAGTTTAGGCCCCAAACTTCCTTTTCATGCCTTTGAAGCCAGGCGCTTAAAGAGGAGTCAGACTTCAGCTTCCAGCTTAACCCTTTCACCCCACGTCTGTCCTCCCTCAGTGGGTAAAATAGCGGGTGTTTCTGTGCTTCGTTTGGTGTTTACAACTTTTACACAGCAATTAATATTTCCAGTGGAGGAATAAAATAACCCCCTAAGGACTATGTAACTCGACCTTTCAGACTTCTCATCTCTCCTGGCCCCCTTCTTCCCCTACACCCTGCAATGCAGACAATCCCAGAACATGGGGCAACTCAGTGCCCTTCTTACTCCCCACCCTTCCTTCCAAGCACCCTGTTACAGTAAGGAAAAAAAAATAGAGAAAAAAACCAACCTTAGTTGGAAACTTTAACAAACAAATATTCTCAATTCTGCTACCAGCAGCTATATCTGTGCAAATCAAATTACGCCTCCTGTTTACTTATCTCCAGAGCGCTGACACTGGCAACCGAGGCTTATCTCGGCATGTCAGGAGCCAGCGCCTTCCTCGGGGGTAGGACAGGAACTCCACAGAAGCTACTTGGGGCGGGAGAAGGAGTGTAAATCAGGGAAAGCTTTGCTGGCTGTGCTTCCCAGCAGCGGGGCTACGTTCCCCGGCTCTGCTGCTTGCTAGGGGCAGTGCAGGGAAGCCGAAGTTCGAGATGCCCAGGGGATGGAGGCTGCCTCCTCCCTGTGGATGAGAAGCCTGGAAGCCAGAGTTTGGATTTCGGTTTACTCATTTGTAAGGAGGAGGCAGTGGTGGAGCTGCCCGCGGTGGTGACGGTGTAGTGGTTTGCGGAGCTGGCACTGTTTCGCTTGTCACTGCGTCCTTCGCGCTGCTCCTGAGGTCTGTCCGCCTTCCTGCCTGGGAGATAGGGGTTATTTCACGGCAGAAATGTGGGCACAGGGACCCTGTGAGCGCATCCCGCTGCCCAGGAGCACGCAGAGCCTTCCAGGGCTGGCCCATGCTGACTCAGGGGCGAGGGCACGCCGCATTTTGCTCCCATGAGAAGCTCCGTGGCTCAGTTTCCTCCCTGGCAGTAGTGTTGGCTTTGTCCCAGTGCTGCTCTGAGATACCCCGGCAGAGCAACCTCTAAAACAGAGGCTGCGATTATGACCTGCTCATTGCCGTGTTTTGTACTGCCCGGAGCACCTGGAGCCTTGGGCATCGCCACCACGAGCCTGACAGCACCTGGGACAGATAAACTGAATCCACTCGGCTCTTACTTGTGTCAGTTTTACGTGGATTGCGGCATAAAAGCAGAGCTGGGTATCGCACTTGGGTGGAGCGGGGCGAGACACCCTTATGGGGGTCTCACCTCCTTCACCCCGGGGAAAGTGTGCTGTGCCAGGGGCCGATGCACCCACCCCAGGTCCCAGCCCTCCAAGGAAAATGTAGCCGAATCCCGGTTTGCCCGGAGTTTGCATGTGTTTCAACGCATTTTGGCCTCGCAGAGTGAAACCGGCGGGCGGGAGGGAAGGAGGGACAGAGGGAAGGAGGTACGGAGGCCACCGCCCGCCCCCGGGGCTGCCCCGCGGGTCCGGGNCCGCCGCAGCGCCGGGAGGAAGCGGCGGGCAGGGCTGGGCGAGGGAGCGCGCCGAGGCGCCTCATCCCCTTCTTCTCCCCGCAGATCTTCCAATGGAGGCAGCTGGAGAACCTCTATTTCCGCGAGAAGAAGTTTTCGGTGGAGGTGCACGATCCGCGCAGGTGAGCCACGAGACGGGCCGCGCCGAGCCGGGCTATGCCGTGCCGAGCCGGGCTGAGCCGGGTCCTGCCGAGCCGCGCTGACCCCGCCGCTGTGCCGGGCTCGCTGCGCTTGGTAGCTGGGCAACACGTAAGAGAGAGGCAGCGGGTACCAAGCCGGGGGCTGCTGCTTCCTTCCAGCGGGACATTTC
The DNA here is from genome assembly GCA_013399225.1 of Rhipidura dahli. Lineage (NCBI taxonomy): Eukaryota > Metazoa > Chordata > Aves > Passeriformes > Rhipiduridae > Rhipidura > Rhipidura dahli. The sequence continues at coordinate 840,605 of VXAC01007361.1, forward strand.
GGCTTGTGGTGTGCGTTTTTGAGGATGTGTTTCTCCTCGGCTCCTAGCGGTATGTTTTTTTCCCCTTCCCTCTGTTCTGGCACCTTGTGACCCCCGGGACTGTGCAGCTCCGGTGCCCCAGCTGCAGTGCCGACAGCCCCCGTGTGCGAAAGGGGGGTTTTCCTTGTCCCCGTGTTTCACTCAGAGCCCGGAGATGAGCGCCAGATTTTGTACTCAGATGCTTTTTTGTAAATAAATATTCAGTAGTGCAACCGAAAGGAATGGCACGGAACCAGACTTTTACCGGCAGCCTGGATGAAAGCCCATCAGTCTTTTTGGCACAGGAGTCATTTTTTCTTACTTTGGAATCCTAATGGGAGAGTTCAAGGGACTGTGCTGCATCCCATCACTGCGTTCAGTACTGCTGGTGTGTTTGCATTACCGGATGGTTACTGAGCACAGTGTGTGCATGGCTCTGAAAGTTATTCTGACTAAAAGCAATGTTTCACTTGCACTGTAAGTATGATACCACTGATGGAAACCATCTCTCTGCCCAGACTGTTTTGATGTGCTGCTGGTAGTAGTGTGTTTTGCTGATCACTCAGCTGTGATCCCGTTTCACCTGTTTCCCATGCCTATCTGTGTACTAATAGATGTACGTTTATTAGGGGAATTTTGCATGCAGTTTCTATCCTTATTTACCCTGATATGAGCACAGTCACACCAGTACAACAGTGCCTGTCTGCATAGGTGCATTTTGTTAAAACAAACACCAAGTAAAGCAGCTCATGTCATTGTGCAGCTCCGGGTCAGCAGAACCTCAAAGCATCTGCTTAATATTAAGCATGTAAACAGTCGCATGAAACCTAGCAGAGCGAATTCCCAAAGTCGAGAATACACTGGGAGATCTTCCAGCAGCAGGATCGGGGGTAGTGCACTCCTGCCCCCACCGAGGCTCCGGCAGCCGGCGAGGCGTCAGAAACGCGTGCTCTGAGCAACCAGCAGCCAGGGGCCCATAAATGTCCTAAGTTCTGGCTGTTTCCCGGAAGGAGCAGTTGCAAGAAAAAGAAAGGAAATAGCTCTGGGACCTTAAAATCATGGTGACATTTGCAGCTCAATGTCGGTCATGAAATGTGACCACACAGAGCAACCTCTTCTCTTACATTTATATTTAGATGATAGGAATTAGTGACACAGAAGAGCTTCCATTTTTTTTATTCCATTGCATTGTTTCTCTGACTCAACACCAGGAGGACAAAGCCGTGCCCCAGGTTGTCAGCCTGGTACTTTCTCACTACAAGGGAATTCATTTGGTTGGGTTTTGTATCATTTTGATTGGTTTTTTATCCAGGGTGCCACCATCCAGGTGGAACTGGTGCTCAGGCTGTAATGCAGCACAGCACGTTGCAGTGGCGTGGTGGGAAGACAGCTCGGGTTGTAATCTCCCAGCCAAGTGGGCTGGACTCCTGCGAGGAGTTGTTCAGCGTGGAGGCGGAGAAGTAGCCAACGCAGTGCTCTCTCCACATTCCTCTCCTCGTAGCCAAACCAGAGCCTGAGTCAGCAAAGCCACAGTCAGGAGAGCAAGCACAGCTCCGTGGTTGTGGCCAGGGCTGGGCAGCACAATGAATGTTTTTAAGCCCTGCCTCTGCCCATGGCTTCCTGTCCCCAACAAGCCATTTAACCTCCTTTCATTGCAGTTACTTGTTCCATAAAGGAGGAAAATTATACATTTTAGGGGCTATCAACAGGGTTGATTCCACAGCACATGTAGCATGCATGGAGGGAAGTCATGGAAAAAACACCCATGGGCCATCTCTCTTTCACACAGCTGTGAAAAGCAAATCCACAGCTCTGACCAGCAAAGTCTGCAGGCATTCTAATGGAGACTGCTGTTGTGATGGGAAACATATACAGATTCCAAAAAGAAAAACAAAATTTGAAATCACTGCTTTTACAGTAAGAAGGTGAATGGTTTGCAGAGTATGTTTCTAAGAATTCAGGAGTAACTGCATTTGAACTGAATAGGATGACACCAGAATTAAGGCTTCAGCCCATGTTTGAGTGCCTCAATGCCTTAGAGCCTTACGTGCCAGTGTGCTGCAGTGGTTTGTGTCCTTAGACCAATATAAAGCATCCAGACTACTCTCCAGTCTCAGCTTCAAGAGCACCTCCCAGCACAGCCTTAATTCCCTGTGCAGTGACAGGAATGAGGCAGCCCAGCACCATCGGCCACTGTCCTGTTCCTTTCATGGAGACTTTTCTCACAAGAACAATACTCCTAATGGGACAAGGTCTCTAGCACCATTCACAAGGAAAAGACTCAGCACAGGGTTACACTGAAACATGAGATCCCAGTTGTCTCAGAGCTTGTTTGCATTGGCCACAGCTGTTTTCTCAGAAATTTCACTCTGATTTGTAGCTCCATAATTTGACTTTAACACATTTTGAAGCACTGAAAAGTCCCTGGCGCAATGGCTGTCAGCCCTCTCCCAGACTGAATGTTGCCAGCAATTCTCATTTTGCTGCAGAGTTTTGGTTTTCTTCCATTCTTGGCTCTGTCACAACTTTCTTCAGCTGCTCACCCGTCCATGTTCACCTCCAACTTTGGACAAGGCAGTATCCTACAAGCACCAGAAGGGAGGTGGCCAGTGCAGGTACAGGTGGGGAACCTTAGCAGGCTTGGGAACTTGTGAGTGCTGGTAAGAGAGTTGACTCTCCCTTGCACAGCACTGTAGAGCTCCTGGGCTGTCCTGCAGTGTAACCTCCACACCTGCATGGCCCAGAGTCCCTGCTGACTGTGGACCATGGCAGCCCCTCTACAGCACCCCTGCTCCCCAGGCTGTCTGTTGCACTGGTCCCTCTTCACCATCCATGTCCCCAAAAGTGTCACGTTTCCGAGCAAGCCTCTGTACCCATGTCACATCATTTCATATTCCTACTCCACCACAATACTCAACAGACTGGAGAGGAGGCCCTCATTTATTTGGGGCTTTGTTGGTCAGTGGTGTGCTTTATTCCAACCAGAGCTCCACCCCTGCAGTGGGAAGAGTTCCACAGACCAGGATGCTGAGAGCCTCGATGTTTGCTGTGCTGGTGTCAGGGGCTCTGCTGGTGGGGTTGCTTTTGAGGGATGGGGAGGAGTAATCAAGCAGGTTTGAACAGCTGTGAAAGCATGGGGAAACCTAGCCTGTGTTTTTTTCCTAATGTTTGAGAACAATTGGGAGTCCCAGAGAGGAAATATTTAGCTCTTATTTTTCCTGTTTTTAGACCTACTCAGCTAATCACTGAGTCCCATTCTTCTCTCCAGGGCACTAGGCAGCCCCCTCTGAGCCTCACAACTCCCTGCCCCCATACCACGTGGCAAATCCTGCCACATCTGTTTACAAGTGGGGGAAATCAAGGCTCCTGAGAGTTTCTCTCACATTTCCTAAAGCAGCCATTGATCCTGTGGATCTTCAGTTGTTACATGGGTCCTAATATTTGAGAGCCACAGTCCAAAGCCAGAGGTAGTGGAGGGTGTGAGGACTTAGCCTCGGATGTCTCTGCGTGTGTTGAGACACAGAGGATTCACGCAGGCTTTGACCTTGGTGACTCCCCTGGGATATGCAGCAAGTCAGCATCAGCTCAGCCAAACCCGGGGATACAGTCTGAGCTGGACAAACTGGATGATCTTTACTGTTAGTCCTCTCGAGCTTGCTGTCCTGAGGAGATATTTAAAGTAAACGTTCCCATGGCTTGATTAGATACTTATTGCTGGTTTCTAAGCATTTTTTCCCATTAGCACAAGGGTTTAAAAAATAAAGACTGCTTTTACTATGAGATCTGTGACAGGTTCTCCCACAGAAAGCAGTCTGGTGAAATCTTCCTGTAACCCCAGTTCATTTTTTTCTCTTCTCCAGGGCATCTGTGACCAGGAGGACTTTTGGGCATAGTGGCATCGCTGTGCATACGTGGTACGCCTGTCCAGCACTAATAAAGTCTATCTGGGCTATGGCCATTAGTCAACATCAGTTCTACCTGGACAGGAAGCAAAGCAAGGTGAGCATGGGAAGTGCACATTGTGGTGGGTGAGTCCTTCTCACTCCCCACTGTGCCAGATGGTGGTTTCTTTCCTGCCCTCCCTTTCTACTCGAGATCAAAAAAAAAAAGGCAAATCGAATGAAGATATTAGCTAGTCTTGACCTGATTGAGAAAATTTATATTGAACTCATGCCTATGTGAGTAAGGATTGAGGAAAAGGTTGTGTTGAACTGTGGCTAAATTGAAGGAGCCAAAGTTAGCAAGCAGATAGGGTCACATCCTTTTCTGGACGGTCTCCACATCTTGAACTCTGTCATAAAATTAGAGCAGCTTCCCAGTAACTGAGTTCAAAGTAACTTCACAATCTACAGCTGTTTCTGAATTCTTCTTGCTGTCCCTTGCTTTTCACCGTTGTATTTCCCTAGAAATGAGGGGTAGGGACTTTATGTTAGGAGCGGGGCAGGAGGCCTGACAGCCTGGCCATACAAGGAACTATCGCAGTCTGGTCCTGCACAAAAGGCCACGCAATACATAAAAGAAACCACCTTGAAACCAGAGGAGTGTGTGTCCTACATCTTAATTCCTTTCATCAGTAATTTTAGGCATATGCAGAGCAGCAGGAGATTGCTTTGATCACTTTGAGATTACTTTGATACAGAGAAAAGACTTCTCATGCAGACTTCCCTCTCCATATGAGCATAAAGCTTCACAGAGAAGACAGAGCCTGTATTGAGTGGGTACCCGCACCAGTCCTCATCTCTGGTAAAATGGCAGAATGTGCAGGTGATGATCCTCCAAATGCCTGAAACAATCTTAATATCTTGGTATTTTTGAAAGCATTTGCTGCATTTTCAGGCTGGGGCTGGTCCCTTCCTTGCTCAGGCCCTGGCCCCATCAGGTCCTTTCATGATCAGGTTCCTCACTAAACTGGCAGAAAAGTATTTCTTTTTCCTGCTTTTCTTTACTGCATTATTTTTTCTGCCAGTCAAATAAATTGAGTTGGCTTTCTGGCATTAGGTGGAGGGCCATGAGTGTGCTGTTAGTCCCACTTGTTCTAAGCCCTTCTGGCATTGCTTTCCCCATCATGAGCTCTGTGACTTTATTGTAAAATGGGTGGACTTCTGGATGCCTCGGGCATGGTTGCACCCACTTTGGCCATGTCTCATCTAATGCAAAAATCCAGGTTTCACCTTAGTTGCTATAAGCTGTATTGAATTTAGGGATGTAGCCAACTTCCTAACCCTGCCTAAGTGCCAGCTGTAAATACGGACAAAATTGCATATTCACTGATACCAAGGGATGCCTTCCTGTCCCCCTGCTCTACTCAGGACCATCAGGGCAGTGCACAGTCCTCTCTGTCAACTCAGAGATAGATTTCAAGCATATAGAAGGGTTTCTTTTTCTTTACTTTTAGCTAGATGGATTTGCTGATCTAGTTGCAAGGTACTTAGGTCACAAGCAACCAACAAACAATGGGAGATTCCCTCCTCCTCCTCCTATTTCTTTGGTAAGAAACTGGGTCTCTGAAACACCCAGGACTTCCCTTCAGTGACTCCTTTTGTTGTTGGCAGATTGTGTTTCAATCTGATCTCCCCTCTCTCACACTCCTACTGGCAGCACCACCCACCAGCCCTCGTTTGTCAACCTGTCACGTCTGTGACCATGTCAGCATGCTTTGTCACAATAATCCCAGTGGTCATGGTGAGGCTTTGAAGTTAAGGCATACAAATATTTTTGTCCCTTTCTCTTAAGGGAACTGGTATTTTCATCTGTTGTCGTCTTTGACATACTGACACTGTCAATATTGATAGATGCATCAATTTTAATTGATCTGTTCAGTTCATCCTGCTGGTCGCTTCAAGGACACTGTGCTCATATGAGCTTTGCTTTGGAAAACTAGTAAATCATATCCCAGAGTGGGGTGATGTGAAATGTCTTTGGTTCAGCTCTCAGGGGCCTAGACAAACATTTACTGAGTTTCAGGTCGCATGGGTTTGCAGCCCCTTAAATCCCAGGCCCCACTTCAATTGAATCCTCAACTTCAAAGCAAAACTTAGATATTCCTTCCTTTCATGTCCAAACTTGGCATTTCATATCATTTTGACAAAAGAAAGAAAAATAAAAACAAACTTAGAGGAAAAAGCCTGCTGGAGCTCACTGCAGCTGAGCATTTGCTCCAGTGATGTAGATTAGATGGCAGGAGATGTGACATAATGATAAAGAAAGCTTGAACTCCATGCTCCTCACATAACTGGGCACCAGTTGGATCTGGACCAACAGCTCCACTGGAAAGAAAACCCTTCATTTGATTTTAAAAAGAAATAAAATCCTCTTTGCCTGGATTCTGACCCTTTTGCAAGTGAGGTCCCAGACGTTTCTGCAGCCATGTTGAATTCCTGCCAGCTCTCCGGGTTCCCAGTGTCTCACTCCCCACTGATCTGTCTCTCACTCCCTGCAATTGAAGCATAACATGGAGGCTGAAAAGATCCCCAGCTTCCCAAGTGAGCTTGTCAGCGTGCAGAACTCCTGTCAGCTTCCCTTTTATTTTGGGAGACAGATGCAGCAGGACTTCAAGGCATGTCTTTGCTCTCATGACTGCACTGGGTCAATGAAACACTTGGCCTAGAAACCTTGAGAAGTCCCATTTTGTGGGAATTTTCAACAGCACGTTCCTCCAAGTGCAAGGCTTTTTGGCTGAATGAACTGGTAGAAAATAGGCCAAGGGTTTCAAAGAATCACCTCCAGCAAAGCCCCATCACTGCAGCAAGAGGGATAAATTCATTCCTAGTGTCCATCTTCTTCCTCATTTCACTTATGGATTTTTCTTCACCCTCTGACCCTGTCAGAACAGCACTGGGGATCAGTTTGGCCCCATGCTTTGAAATGACTCGTGAATGAGCCAGTCTTCCTCCATCTAAATGAGACCTGGCAGGTCTGTGCTAAGTGCTTTAAAATTTCTGAGCCTGGAGGGACTGTGGGGCTCGGGGGAGTGCTAATGGGGTGTAACCCAGCTTTGCAGTGCTCTGCTGCAGCTCACAGCCCGCACAGGCCTCATGCTGGCTGCTGCTCAGTGGCCTGTGTGAAATGAGCTGTTGGTCTGATTCCTGCTGCTGCTGCTGCTGAGAGCCTGTCCAGTGCATGAGACCACCTGATGCTGACTGGCATTGCTGTAGGCAGCAGAGGCAGCAGGGACTGAGCAGCAAGGAAAATTAACCCCATTCCTTCCAGGAGATGTTTCATCCACACTGTTCAGTGCAGGGCGCCTGTAGCACAACTGTGGTCAGATCTAAAACCTTCTCCTATGTCTTCAGCAGGTTTGAATTGTACCCTCTGTGGAGGAAGCTCACTCTGCCCTGCTAATCCTGTCTGCTGGTTTGTTTCTTCTCTCTCCTGGCTTCAGGGATACCAGGCTTTGGTCTTGTATCATCTTTTCATTTGCCTGATGTAGGGCACACTTCCAGCCACTGCTGTCTTAGCCAGGACCACAACAGCACCCAGCAGCCACATTTGCCTTCACTCAGCACTTTGGTTGGTGCCCAGTCAGACAGGTAGAGCCGGAGTGTGCCCTAATGTGCATTCTGAAAATGAGTGGAAATAAACTGCAGGGTTTCTTGCTGTAACTATCCTACAAAAACAGGAAAACCTCATGGAGCGGGAGGATCTGTCTGTGCACCCTTAGGGTTTGTGTCTTTCTGAGGCATGCACTGCCAGGACTCAGTGTGTTGGGTGAGGCAGACACTGGATTTGATCAATACAGCTATTTCTGGAGTTAGACACGTAGCCCTACATGTAGGTGTGTACATATTCAGCATATATGCACCTGCAGGGGATTTATCTGCAGGACAAAGGCAGTTGCAAGGCTTGTTACTGCCAAAGGTCTGGCACTTCAGCAAGACAGCAGTTTATGCTTAGGCTAATCAAAACTTCAGTAGAAGGAAATCTCATTAGATAAAAGCAGTGATTTTTCCTCCTCACCTGGAACTATCCTTCCAGAGCTATTTGAAGAATATGTTTCACAGGCCTTGTTTCTGACCAGAAACATCTGATCCAAGAAGCTAGAGTGCTGTCCTTCTCCTGGGGCCAGTTTTAGGGAGGAACTGCTGGAAATGAGAAGTGTCTAGTGGTTTCAACAATAGTTGAAGAGGGCCAGTACTGGTTGACTGATCTGCTCTGATATCTTGTCAGGTAGTTCAGCCCCTGCACTCAAACAAGTGAGACCACACACCCTGTTACTGGGATTGTTATGGAAATAAGCTTGTGAGGCATTTGGGTACCTCAGAATGGTAACGATGGAGCCTATAAATACCCAAGAATATTAAATTATGATAATACTTCTGAGGGTGTTTTCATTGTAAGGCTTTCCCAATACTGCCTTCATTTGCAGTCTTAAATTAATCTTAAAAATACAATGTGCTACAGGGAGACATTTTCCTTCCCTTATTATTTCACTGATATGCAAAGCAGAAGCGGGCATCACTAAGAACTTAACCTTAAGTGTCTTACCCAAAGCCCCACAGCACATCAGTAACAGAGCTAAGAAGCTCAGTGGCAAGCACTCAGCCATAAATTCGGCCTTAGTTCTTGTTGGAATGGTTACTTCTTTCTGAGGATGTGAAGTAACACTGAAAATCCCATCATGACAAGTGTTCCTTGTTGTCCTGTTTCATGTTATTTCCAGCGGGAACAGATCACACCCTGGTATGTGGACGTCAGTTGGCTTTGATTTGTTAGCACAGTCATGATGTGCCCATCCTCTGAGCTGTATGGCCAGGGCTGAGCCTCTTCTGGCCTTGAGAAGGTGCAGAGGTGAATGCTTAGGTGATCTTGAACTGGGGCTTCACCTGCTTTTTGGATAAAACTCTTCTTGCAGTCGGAAAGTCTTAGCAAAATGTGCTAACAGCTTTCTGTGTTCTGGGAAATCAAAATTGCAGGTCAGTGGCTCTGTAAGAACAAGTTAATTGAAGCTCAGGAGCACAGGGCTTGTAAGATTTGAGCAATGAGATGACTGTTGGAGGTCCATTCCAGCTGAAATATTCTATTCTATTCTATTCTATTCTATTCTATTCTATTCTATTCTATTCTATTCTATTCTATTCTATTCTATTCTATTCTATTCTATTCTATTCTATTCTATTCTAGTCTAGTCTAGTCTAGTCTAGTCTAGTCTAGTCTATTCTATTCTATTCTATTCTATTCTATGCTTTAGGTTTACGTACTATGCATTATTTACTTTCTTGTAGTTACAAATCGCAACAGCCTTGTTGACATTTGGTGCTGAACAATGGCCATGCCCTACTGTGACCAGTTACTGAGCTGGGCTGGCTGTTGTTTCTTACTGGAGAAATGTTAATGCTTTAAAGCGGTCCCTCAGCAGGGGCACTGCATGCAGCTTGTTAGTCTGGACAATAATCTAAATGTGTTTTCCTGTCAGTATTTTCTTCCAGCTTCTCATGACAGCCCATTTAGGCCATGTCCTCACTGTGTCTTGTTCCAAAGCTTATTGCTGATTTGTCAAGACCCCTTCTGGCCTCCTTTAGGTGCTAGAGATGGTCTTTAGCCTTTGAACTTTTCAGCAGGTTATTATGATAGCATTTCTGAAGGTTTCTTATTGTATGTGGTGAAACAGTGACTTCATACATCCTTTGTTTAAGAGAGGAAAATGTGCATGGCAAAGCAGAAAAAAACCCAAACAACAGGACACGATGCCAGAATTGTACCCACCTAAGAATGTAAAAAGTACAGCAGTGAATATTGTGCCAGATTGCTTCTATTCTTGTCCAATAATCCAAGTTTGCTGTGGAGGCCTGTTTCCTGCCACAGCTAAAGGTCTTTTTTCTTCTATGAGCTTTCAAGAGGCGTTAGATCATTACTAACTCCTGTGTCCATCTCCAGTCCAAGATTCATGCTGCAAGAAGCCTGAGTGAGATTGCGATTGACCTGACTGAAACCGGAACCCTCAAGACCTCAAAGCTGGCCAACATGGGCAGCAAAGGCAAAATTATCAGCGGAAGCAGCGGGAGTCTTCTGTCATCAGGTAGGTCCTTTGTCCTGTAACTGGAAAGAATATGGTGAGAAGGGCCATGGCCATGGTATAGCAGGGAGCAGCCGGAAGCTGCACTGCAGAAATGAAAGTCACTTCCCTTTAGCCTTTCTGTCTGCCCAGGTGGCAGTCCATCTCTCAGCACGTTGCTCCACAAACAGCACAGGCAGCAGCCTCCCCCTCTCTCTTTACCCACCACTCATTTCCTCCCTGATGTCATCTCCAACCTCTCAAGTTCCAGCTGAAACGTGGTGTCTCTTCACAGTTTCTCCCCTGACCATCCCTTGGTATCCAGCTCATCCTGAGGCAGATGGGTTTGTGAAGGAGTGCCCAGCCAGCAGTGGGGAAGCAGTCAGCCAGTGCAGCTCAAAAGGGAAACTGAGGCTGGGAGGTGGTGATGTTCCTCAGCATTGTTGGGATAGGGTGTCTTCTTCACAGAGTACACATCTGCTTTGCCTCTCTGTTGCTGGAATTTGGCTGCTGTCCCAGGCTCAGCAGAACTATTCCTTAGCACTCTACCAAACTAATGCTAGGGTCCTGGAGGTTTCTTCTTGTGGCTTAGAGCACTTTCCTGTGTGAAGAAGATGTAATCTGTGAGAGAAACCAAAGGGAAGGTGATGCAGAGGAGAGCTACAGCATGAGGAAAGAAGGACTGGAGAAGGGGGGTCAGGAGGTTGTCTGTGACTCTTTGATACTCTTCTATCAGTCTGAACCAGGCACGCTATGTGTAAAACAGTGATAAATGTCACTGCAGGTGTGAAGCAGGGGTTGATATTTAGCAAAGAGCTTGAAGCTGCTTAGGTGAGCTCTTCAGGAGGGCAAGGTTGCTGGTATCACTGTAATTAACAGTTTCAGACAATTAAATACCTTCTGTTAAGCATCATATCAAGTTATCAAAACCAAATGTGTTGAGATGTGTAACAGCACAGAATAACCTTCTTATGCTTGGACAATAGAAGAGCCCATCTAGGAATGCAAATGCTTTAAAACTGAACTCACACTGATGTAGTAGATTAGCTTTGCATCACTGTAGCCTTCATGTCTCTTAAAAGCCACACTTTCCTGCTTGGTAAATGTTCAGCAAGGGGTTAAAATCTGCAGTGCTTCCAGAACTGCTTGCTGTGTAATTCCTTGCCTTTCCTGCAAACAGAGTTGCCTTTCTGCTTCTGAGGCCTTCCTGACAAAGTATACAATCCACCGTCTGTGCCTCCCATCGCTTAGGGAGTTGCAGTAGCTCAGCAGCTCCCAGATTGGTGTCGGGTTGTTGGAACTCTTTGTTTGTTTGGCATTTTTTCCAGCTCTCCTTCTGCAAAGTAAATAACGTTAAGTACCCCAAGAAAGTTCTTAAGGTCTTTCCAAGATCTCAGCCTCCTGGGCACCATTCCCAAGTTTGTGAGAGCTACTTGGTAGTAATCCTGTTTCCATGTTAATACATGGACTTTGTGTGTTCCTGGAAAAAAAACCACTGGGGTCTGCTTCTGCTCTTACACCTGGAGAGAGCAGTAGCCGGGTAAAAGCCAGCAGAAAATCAGGCCCAGAAAAGCTGCTGTGGGGCCAGCATCTATCATGGTTAAGTGGATGAAACTGGGAGCTGCCCTTGCTTTTATTTCTTTATGTTTGTGCTCCCTGCACCTTTCTGTCTGAGCACAGGATTTGTACACTCATCAGAATTGCACTAGTGAATAGACCCACCCAGAGTTCACTGACCAGGTGAGTCATTTCTTCAGTCCTGGATATGTGGCTCTGCCTGGTTGGGTGCCTTCATAGGACTGTGTGAACCTCCATGTCTGTCCAGGTGCTGCTGGTGGGCCAGGCAAGCACAGCTCCCTCCATGTGCCTTTTTTCAGAGCTGCCTGTTACTGCCAGCTCTGAGGACAGGGCTCTCGCCAAAATGTTGAGGAAAGCTGAAGGGTTTGCTGCTGCTGTGTGTGTTCCAGCAGCTACAAGCAGCTACAAGAAAGTTTTGAGAGATGTCTGGCAGAGATCAGTTATGAGGGAATTGGAAACCCTGGATTGCTTCCACATGGTCACTCAGACCCCTCTGCTCCAAGAGCCCCTTCCCTCGAGCCTGGCTGGTGGAGGTGGCCCATCCCTGTCCCACTGGATGGGAGGAGGCATTCATTGCCTGCCCCACTGGGCACAGTCCCTGGCTCTGTCCCAGGCTTTGTGTTTCCTCTCATTGTGCCAAGGATTATCGGCACACAACCACAACAATGATGGGTTATCACAGTACAGCCTGCACACTGGAGAGAATAAGTGCAAATGATTAAGTGGCCACAGTAGACTTCCAGGCTATAAATACCTCAAGTGACTCGAAATCACAAGGTCAGGACTGAACCTCTGTTTGCCCCCACTTCCCTACTATTCACAGTCCTTTTTTTCCTGAAAATTATTTGTAGTCATTTCCTCCCTCCATCTCACTCCTCCTCACTGGAGGGGCTGTCAGCACCATGAGGAGCATGCCAAAACTGGCATGTCTCCCCTGGGCTTGCAGCAAGTCTGCAAGGAAAAGTTTTTTTGTTGCTTCCAGCTGTCACACTGTCTGGAGAAGATCCTGCTGTGCAGTATGAGGCAGTCGCTGCCCCACATCACTTACAGTCTTAAGAGACAGCAGAGGGGAGATGAAGTCTTACACTGGGAAGTGGCTTCCTCATGATCACAGCAATTCAAGACCAAAGCTTCAGCTCCTCCATTTTTCCTATGCTCTTGATCTCAGTCTGTCCACTACTGATTTGTCATTTTGATACCCAAGTCCCTTTCTAACAAGCTGACTCTTAACTTTTGTCCTCATTTTGGATCTAAAGGGGCCTCCCTAGGACAGTGGGCAGCTGGGATTTAGCTCAGGGATCTTCTGCTCAGGATCTATGGGCCATCCCTGGACAGCTGGGGTAAAAGTTGTCCATGAGGGAAAGCTCTGCTTTCACATGAGCAGGAACCAAATCAAAAACCAAGTTAGGTCTAAGGTGGATTTTTCCATTGGAGTCTGTGCTGTAAGATCTCTGCAGGGCTCTGAGCTAGTGAGGAGCCCTGGAGCCACTGGGTTATCGTTGGACTGAACCCCAGACCACCTTCATCTCTGTGGGCCAAGCAGACACCCCAGAGGAGCATCTCTGCTCTAGCTCTGCAGGCGCATTCAAGGAGCCTCCAGCCCCTGAGCCCCATTCCTTCTGCAGCAGTGGAGGTTTCCTGTGCAGGGGCCTGTTTACGTTTGGAAACACCACAGCAGAGTCCAGGCAGCCGGTTCGCAGGCCCCACCGCTGCATCCCGCGGGGCCGTGTCCCAGCTGGACCGCCCCGGCAGGCATTGGAGCGGATAAACAGCACCCGCGTGGCCCACGAGCGGGGGCTGGCGAGGATGAGTCGCCCACAGGATGTCTGAGCACATCCTGTGTGGAGCAGCTCCAGCTGAGCTCCCGCGCGCCGCGGAGGAAATCCTCTGTGTCGGGCAGAGACCAGAGATAGGGGCTGTCTGGGGCTGTTGTGTGCTGACATCCTGGCGCGGTGACTCAGCCCGTGCTCTGGCACGCAGCGAGCGTGGGGGAAACTTCCCTCCCCGCTTGGGGGACAGCCTTCCACGGAGACCTCAGCCAAATGCCACTGAGCTGGAGCCAGCAGCCGGATGTAGCGTGAAGGGTTTGCCATATTTAGATGTGTTTTTCCTGGAGCAGGAGACTTGGGGAAATGAGAAAGAGGAGAGATGCCTGGATGCTTTTGCCTTGCTGTTGCTGCTCAGCCATCTTGTTGCATCTTCTCTCCCCTCCCAGCTGGTGTCACCAAGACTTGGCTCCCTCTGCTCTTCAGCATCCTATCTGTTTTCACCCTTCTCATTTTCCAAGCTGACTCCACTCTACTACAATAGACAGAGGAAATAGGGACAAACAATGAGTCACTGGTAGGGCTTTTCTCTCTGAAGTGGTGTCTGGTCTTGTCCCTTTAGCAGGCTTTAAAGCAAAGCTTATCTTGGACCCCAGCAGACCTGTACCTGCGTAACACTTGACCAGATCCTTCAAGGGTTTGATCCATGTGCTACGTGTCCGCATCAACACGTCCAAGACTGTCCTGACCACACCAGTATAGAAGTGAGCAGAACCCAGACTGTTAGCATTGGTGAAGTTCAGCCATGAATTATGCTGGAGAAGTGAGTTGGACAGGGAAGACCATGTTCTCCCTGTGTTTCTTAACTCATGTTCTCCCAAATGTCAGGGGATAAAGAAATCACCCAGAGAGGCCATGTGGGTGTCAGAAGATGAGTACTGTTTCCACAAATTAGTAAGGTATTAAGGGGATGTTTAGGTCACCAAGACCTGTGTCCCATCCTGTATGCTTAGGAAGAAAGGGCACATACACATATAAACAGTCCCCAGTTCAGGAGGTTCCTGGTGCCCACCAGAGAGAAGGTCCTGTTCGTGCTACCTGGTGAGTTTTCACAACCCTTTTTCTTTTAGGAGCATCAAATTATTCTGCAGAACTGAGTGTTGAAATGCAGAGTTTGGTAAATCCTTGCACTGCAAATGGGAAAGAGGCTGAAAAATAACTTCACAAAAAGGTTCAAATGCCATCTAGGAAAATTATATATTTCAGCAACATTTCTCCCATTTACTGTGTTAGGAATTAACCCATAAACACCTGAGAAAGCCTCCCATTTCTGTTGCAGCGGGAGCCTATTGTGTTAGGACTGATCTCTCAGGATTGATGTTTCTCTGTTGATGATCCCCTTTGGAAGGTGCTGGGCAGCCATGACTCAGTGACCATATCTAATAAAGCTGATTTTAAGTAATATCTGCTTGTTTGGTTTGGTTTGTGCTGGTCTTTGATTATTTCTTGGTTGTTGTTACGGTATTTTGATTTGTCCTGACATTTTTGGGTCAATTGCCACTGGGTTTAGAAGTGGATCTGTGATCACAGCCTTATTCAAGGCGGGATTGATATATATTTATAAATAAAAAGCCTCTAATGGAAGCCATAGGCACCCAGCAATACAAAGCACTGTTCTCTGTTCATTTACAGTCATCTCATACAGGTGTGGTTCTCTTGACTGATCAAGTTTCTATTTGCTTTTCACCCATGAGAACAAGCAGAGAATCCAGCCAATAAAACTCTAATAATACACTCCAAAATAATTCAGCTTTTAAACGAAAATTTAAAAACAAATATTAGTGCCAGTGAGTGGATGGTTTTGGTTTCAGCAGCAATCCCATTGCTTCACTCAGAATGTGACAGCACATTTCCAGGTCCCCTCCAGTTCCTTTGCTTTTTGGGAGCAGTGAAAAAGATGACAAAATGTGCACTCAGTGGAGAAAATGTGCACCAATGGCATCAGGGTTGAGACCAGTGTGGTTCTCACACAGGGAAAGCACAGCTGGAGTAGGTGCTGGGAACTGTCTGTGCTTGATTTGAGTCCATACCAGCTCAGCCAGAAGCCTTTTGTTTCCTTCTTGTGGGCATACCTCAAACCAGCACAGGTGTCTGGCCAGGCTGTTCATATGCTTTTAAATGTTTCTGTGTAGCTGCTGTGGCAACCCACACAGCAACAAGAAATAGCTTTTAAAAATAAATCTGAGGCTGGAGTGGAGGTATGGAGCAGACAGAGGAAGTAAAGGGGAAGAGCAGTTGAAAGGAAAACACAGGTCATTAAAGTTGTCATAAAAGAAAAAAAGAAAAAGGTTCAAAACATCTGCTGGAATCATGAGCAACTTTTTACCAGGACTCGGCAGTTTGTTGACAAGTCCATGAAGAAATTCAGCGGTTCAGTTTTGCTAGTAACTGCTCACCAGGGTTACTATTAAGAATTACTAAGTGCTGGAGAGGAATTTCCCTGCCAGTGCGAATACAGGGCTCCACTAGAAGGTCCCATCAAGTTCTTCCAGAACAGACGTGTCTGCAGAGTTGAGTTTTGTTGCTTTACAAGGGCAAACACAAATGAAATGAGGATGACTACAGCAATTAAACAAGCATCTTACCATGAGGTTCTCCTCCTTTGTCTGGTAATGCTCAACCTGGCTGACCTTTAGAGAGATCTCTTCCACCACCCCCACTTCAGGACAGCTCAGTAAAAGGTGTAAGGAAGCAGAGTGGTGTTTCTTTGCATAAAAGCCAGCTGTCTTCCTCTATGAAAACTGCAGAAAATAGTGGCGGAAAAGATCTGTGAGATTCTCTGCTCCCCATGGGCCAATGCAGAACTGTTTTGTGGCAATTTTTGCCTCAATCTTCTTTCAGTTTAGCTTTAATGGTCTGCTGGAATAGTAGCAATGAAAGATGAAGCTGAAAGCACAAATTTCACTGTTGTGCTGCCAAAATAAAGAATTTTTTCCAGGTTCCTTCCAAAGCTCTGTGAAATAACAGCTTTTTCAACCTCCATGGGCTGAGTGTTTTCACTGAACGCTTGGATGCCAAGCTGCAAACATACCTAGGAGCCCCCTCTAACCCCCACCTGATGACAGGTGCACAGAAAATTCCATGTACCATCCTGTTGTATCTGACTGCTGCAGATAATAAAGGTCTGCTTTCTCTGTGCCATTGCTTAAAAGGGGCAGGGAACAGGTCACTGCTAAAAAAAATCATTCCATTGGTACATCAGCATCCAAAGGAGGGATAGGGAGAATATCCATCCTTTATTGCATGTGGGGGAAACATGGTGACAAAGGATGAGGTTACTTCATCAAGAAGTTCCCCTGAAGAGCTGACATTACAAATGTTGTCATGACATCTGAGCAACAGAGTCTGATTTAAAGCACAGACATACTTCAGTGGGAGTTGCTGGTAATTGCCACTTGAAAAGCCAAGCCTTTTGGACATGCAGTTAAGTATCTCGACCTACATCTTCACAAGAAACAGCTACTACCCCAGGAGGAGCTATGATTGGGGTTTTTTGCTGTATTTTACAGGAATCTGGCTAGGTAATTTTGTTCCATTACAGTTTTTCATAGAACAGGCCCTGTAAGTGGATTGAATTGCATGTTTGCTACTAGGATAATTGCAGTTCTTAAGAAGTAGGCTGTATTGTCAAATGGTTTCTCTTAGGCTTAATTTCCAAAAAATGCATCTCCAGGGCTTTGTAAACTGTACTGTTATTTGCCATTGGGAACTTTCATGGGAATTGTGTGTGGGTTTCCTCTAAGATCTTTAGATGAATAATTTTGCTGCTTTAATTTTTCCAGATAATGATTACAAATGTCTTTTATGTGCTCCACTGTCCAATCTCTGACTGTTAGCTTAAACATTAAGGACTTGCTGTAAACAGACATGACTGGGTAACACCTGCTTCATGTCATAGTCCGATTTCTTTTTGGAAGGACTGCATCCAGGCTTTGGTAAAATTACAAGTGCTCCAGATGTGTATTCTGCTGTCAGCTGGCTAGTGAAATCATTGTTTATTGACAGGTTCCCAAGAGTCAGACAGTTCTCAGTCTGCCAAGAAAGACATGCTGGCTGCACTGAAGTCCAGGCAGGAAGCTTTGGAAGAGACACTGCGCCAACGTTTGGAGGAGCTAAAGAAACTGTGCCTGCGGGAAGCGGTAGGCAGTGGACATTTTACAACCTGTAACACTGTGTTTCTGGCTTTGTTATAGCATGCTTGTTGTTTGGAGGTGGGGTGGGGTCAGGAGATGAAATTCCTTCCACAGTCACCTCTTCCAAAACCCATTGTACAACGGCCTCAGGGAGATCCAGCTGTTTCAACTCCAGGACTTTTTCCCCCAGAGAAGGGAACCCCAGTCAGCTGGGTACCCAGTTGGCTTGGGGCTAGGAGGGTACTCAGCATCCACATCTGCTGTTTGAAATTGTGAATAAGTTGCATGCAGCAGGCTTCTTACTAACTTTGATGAGAATATTATGCTACCTAAATGGCATAGGAAGGCTGTCCTATGTACTGGTCATCACTTCTCAAATACTTTTGGCTCCATTAGCAAAAAAACCCCAAGGCTGGCACACTTTCTTCTTGGAGCAGGCCTGATTTTACATGCTCTTCTTCTCCAAGCATGCTTTTCCACACAGCACACAAGGTCTCATCTGCTCCATGTAGATTGCCTTTATCCAGTCAGCTCTGGCACTGCTGGAAACAAATGCCATTGTGGTGGCAGACCTTGCAAAGAGGAAACACTGTGGTTGTCCCAGGACATTCAGGACAGCTCAGGAACTCAAAACTTTCCCACTCACCTTCCAGTTCATTTTGGAGTATGGTAGGAGGCCATTTAGTGATCAATTTAATGTTTGGGGAAATCATAACCCTGCTGGAGCTGTGTGGGCAGATTAGCAGCAGCATACTCAGGCCATTCAGCAATCATCCCATGTTTACTAGGCCTGAGTATCTGATTTTAACAACAAACTGTGATGTGTAACACAGCAGGAAGCTGGCTGCAAACAGTGACACAGAGATCTTCCAGTTCTTGCTTAATATTTGATGTGCATCTACCTTTTAACAAAAATAGGAGAAATGGGCCACTGATTCAGGTCTCATTGCACTTTGTTTCAATTATTGTATAGTTTTAATGCCAAAAAGAGCAAGTTGGGGAAAATACTCTCAACAAAGAATGTCAGCAGAAATCTCTGCTGCCCCTGTTCCCATTCTTTATTCCACGGGAGCAATCCCTTCCCACCTGAGAAGTCCTGGTTGATTTCAGCAAACAACTTGCACTGTGAAAAAGGTCACAGGACCAGATCCAATCTCGTAAGTCCATTGAGCTGAGATCATCCACAGGAAAAGATCACAGCTCTTCGGGGGCTGGCAGTCAAGGTCTGGAGGAATTTACTACCTTAAGCTGACCCTGTGTGACTGCCGATGACTAATCCTTGCAGCAGCACCAGATGCAGGGGAAGATGTGCCTGTGCCACAGCTGCAGGAGCTCACAGCCCAGTGCCTTCCCTTAAACTCCAGCCCTGTTTTTGGTGCAGCCTCAGGCACTTCAGGAGCAACCAGGATGCAGGCAAAAACTCCCAGTGGGGCATGGAGCTGGGGATGAGGAGCAATAACTCCTTAATGTGCTGTGGCAAGGCTGGCCAGAGCCCATCTGTCAGCACGTTAAGAGCTGGTAGAAAGTGTTCGTGCTTTCCATAGGTGATTTGAGAGAGGCAGTTAAAGGACACTTGGAATCTGACCCTGTCCTGCAACCCTACAGCTCATCCATCAGCAGCTGGTAGTTGAAAGCTTCCTCCCAGGCTGCCCTTCGTCCTTTCTGCTTCAGCATGGGAATGGCCAAAACAGAGGAAGAAGGTGACAGACCAGGAGATAAAAGAGTTAAAAGTGGGGGCATAACTAAGAAAGCACAGCCAGAACCATTCATAATGCTGGCATCAGGTTACTTTGGGCCATCACTGCTCCAGTTACTTATTAATTTAGATTATGTTTCATGATCGTGCCTTTGAATACTTTTTAGCTTGTGGAGGCAGCATGGTAGCCCACATTAATTTTGTCCTTCTTTGATCCTTACAGATTTTATGGCAGATTAACTCTTTCACCACTGCCCTGCTTCATAGTAATCTAGGAGTTATAAAGAAAATATCCCTGTTACCCTCAGGATAGGATACAGGAATCTGTGTCTCAGTGCAGTGCTTAGAGCCACATCTCAGTAGAAGGAGCACATTTTGAAAGAAAAACTGAAATAAGCCCACAGGGCTGGAGGGGCGATGCAGAGTGGGACTCGGAGACATTGCAGCCATGCCTCTCGCAACATGGGGCTGTGCATGGCGACACAGAGCTCTGCTGAAAACCCATTTTGCTGGGAATTGCTTAATGGGAATATTTGGAGAGGCCAGGTCCTTGTTTCCTAGTGACCTGAAAAGAGTAGAAAGAAAAATCCCCATTAGGGAGTGGGGGAGAGGCCAGGGCAGGAGGGACTGGGCTGTGCACCCACACTCGCATTAAGGTCAGCTGCTGTTCTCTGGGATTCAGATGATTTAGGTTACTCTGCCAGCTGGATCCTCTCAAAACTGATGCTAAGGGACACAAAAGCCTTTTGTCCTGCATGGGAAGACTTTTGAGTACAAGGAGCTGGGGCTGTGCTGGTAGTCAGGCCCCTGCCTTTTTCTGTAGGCAGTTCAATGCCTTTGGTTTAGATATGTGTGCCTGTATTGTGTAGTGCAGGGGAAAAATCCCACAGCATTCACATCAGTAGTGGTGCTTGCTGCTTCCTGTGTTCCACATATTCCAAAATTCTGTGGGATTTGCTTCAGATTTTGAACAAATCTTTGCAAATAACCCCATCAATCTGACACAATCAGCTAATAATTGCTCTGAAGCTGCCCATGACATCACTGGGGTTTGGAAGGCACTCTAATACATGAAGTGTTATCAGACAGGTAATGAGGTACCAGGCACTGCTTTTAGTGGCCATTTCCACTGCATTCCTCTCAGACACATCATGAATCAGGTGGGAATGTTTTTCTGTGCAGGTCATAACCTGCACGGCTGTTAGCATTGCAGCTTTCTGACTCAGCAGACCTGCATCCTGCAGCAAGGCTCTCGGGTCTGCTCACCCCTCTCAGAAGTAGCTCAGCAGATAGGAGCTCTTGGTTCCTGCTCACCCTGCAGCAGAGATGAAAGCTTGTGTGCTGCAGCCTGCTCAGCCTCAGGCCCTGCTGCCCTAGGGATGGGAACCACCTACAGACCCGCCCAGGGCAGGCCACAAAGATCTGTATTCATGCACAGGTTAGAGAAAAGGTCCCCACCCTCAGTGTCAGGTTCTGAGATTGCAGGGCTCTCCTGTGTGCTGGTTATCAGCTGGCTGAACTGGATATGTTGTTAATGAACGCCTGTCATTTTAGGGTCACACAAGAGTGGTGTTGTGCTTTGCTCTGCTGCAGGATTTCCCAGAGCACTAACAGCATTTTCTGCTTTCAGGAGCTCACAGGAAAGCTGCCACGAGAATACCCCCTGGATCCTGGGGAGGAGCCACCTATTGTAAGGAGAAGAATAGGAACTGCCTTTAAACTGGATGAGCAGAAAATCCTGCCTAAGGGAGAGGTGAGGCTGTGCCCTTCCCTTCCAGACCCGTGTCTCTAAATGTCCACTGAGCATCACACAGGAGCCATCAGTCCTGCGGTTGTTTTTGCTGTAAATTACTGTAATTGGTCACAGTACCCATTTGGGGTTTTTCTGCATCTGTCAGAATGGGGGAGCGGTGAGAGAGTTGGGGACTTTATTTCAGACTCAGAGTAAAGGTGAAATGCTTGAGGTTCAGCCCTGGCTTTGCTAGAGGTAATAGAATTAGCCTGAGTGATCAACTGGACCATGGCAGTGCAAGTACTCTGGTGACAAAGTGCAGTGATTTGTGTGAGCAGGGAGCATATCAGGAGCCCCCCAAGTCATCTGAGCCCTGATTCTGCTTGTCCTGTTTTTGCAAACAGCCGCTTGCTTTCCACTCCAGTAGCAATCCAAATTCAGGCCCCCTCTAGCCAGGGAGAAAAGCATCACCATTATCCATCTCAGCCCTGCCACAGCAAGATAAAAGCATTTTGCTCTCCAGTTCTTAAACAAAAGAGCCTTCATCCCTACCTATGGGGAGCTGGAGTTACATTTTTCTAAGTTTGCCAGGGAGTGTTTGTTCCCTTCCTTGCTCCCACAATGTGCTGGGTCAGTGCCCTGAACCATGGCTGTGAAAACAGGCCTGCAGCAGCTGTAAGGCGGGACCGGATTCACAGAACAACTATTGTCTGTGGAGGCACATTTGTCTCAAGACACTTGTGCATATTCCAGTCTTGAGTTTCCTTTTTATTTTTGTAGGAGGAGCGACTGAAGCTGGTGTGACTGTGTGGTTTGAGGCTCAGTTCAGCCAGGGAATTAACTGTTTGTCATTTTGTTGGCATTTTCCTTCTGCTGAAAAAATAAACAGCTGGAGCTCTTTAGTTTTGTTCTCAATGGAGCCTGGGAGAGGAATTCCACT
The DNA here is from genome assembly GCA_013399225.1 of Rhipidura dahli. NCBI lineage: Eukaryota > Metazoa > Chordata > Aves > Passeriformes > Rhipiduridae > Rhipidura > Rhipidura dahli. The sequence continues at coordinate 862,519 of VXAC01007361.1, forward strand.
GCAGCCAAATATTCATGAACTAGCACATTTAATTAAGCTTTTCAAAGGGAAGCATGTCTTAGCTGAATTACTCCTAAAACCCCTGCAGTCTGTTGGCTGCTCAGTTATAACCTGATCTCCAGCTTCCCCAGCTCCTGTTGCTACAGGGCAGCTTTTGGGGCCAGCGGGTGAGGAATCTCCTTACTCCAGTGGCAAGGTTAGGTGGGGAGAGCAGGAAGGTGAAGCAGCTCCTCCCCAGGGCAGGCACTCTGCCTTTGGCACCAGCAATCCAAACACGCTGACTCAGCTTTTCTCCACCTCTCTCTTCGTCTGTCAGATTTTAAGGCTGTGTTGAAAACCGTAAATTTCTGTTCCCGAAGAATGATGTTGAGCTGTGTTTGGCTGCCAGTTTGAAAGCATTTAGGGAGGCTGGTGATGGTTTTCATGCACTTTTCAGCAAGTGCAAACACTGGAAAATCAATTTTAAGCAAAAGGTGAAATACAACCTCAACCACGTAAATCTAGGACTGAAATTACCAGCTATGGCAAGGAACTTCCATCTGAAGGCAGATGATAGCTCTCATTTCCTAAGGCTTTATTTATAGGGGCCTCACTGGAGGAAAATAGACAATTATGGACAGGAGGAAAAATAATATATTTTTCCTAGGATATACTGAATGATTCAGAGCTGAATCTATGAAGGTCTGAAATTACAGCTCACATCAAACACAGCATACCTTTAGCAAGACCTTTATCAGAGCAAGACTTGCAGGGAAAGGTCCTGGTTTTTTCCTTGGTAATCACCTTTACCTGGCCTATATTTCCTGACTCTGGGAAGGATTTTGCCAGAAGATGATGAATCAGGTTCCAGGCCTTAAAACCCCATGGTGCTAAGTTCACTTTTAATTAGTCTGGCACTAATAGAGCTTATAACGTCTTCAAAGCAAAAAAGGATCTGTTAAAAAGACAAAAAGCGGGTTCAGTCTTAAGTGAAGTGAGGGAAATTATAATTATAGTTTTAAGGCAATGCTGACTCACCACTGATAGCAGAAGTATATTTTTTAAGCCAGAAGCCCAGAATAAAAACTTCAGAGAATGACTCCAGTCTGATTAAATCCCACAGCATCAGATCTTACACTGCTGCTGAACAAAGAGAGGATTTGAATTTGCGTAACGGGGATCTCCATGAATATATGGCTGTCACACCATTCACTAAAAGTAGAAAAACTTGTCTTTTTTTTTTTTTTTTTTTTTTAATTTGCAATATACTGCGTTCCTCTTTCTAGCAGACTAATTCCATTGAGCTGGGGGAGGTAGCCAGATCCATTGCAGATTAGCAAGGCCCTTTGAAGTTCACAGCTTGGAGTCCTGGTGCAGACTGGGAAGCTCTATATCAGCTTATGCTTTGGCATAAATTGTCCTAAATCTCTTGACTTTGGAGGATAACCAGAAATGGATAGGTAGCTTCCAGAGTACACCTGGTAGCATTTAAAAACTCAGCTGAGACCCTACAAGGGCTAACACTGGTGGCACTGGTTCTTTCTGGCGTACAGAGAGCTTTCTGTTACACACTGCTGGCTCTGGGATCACCCTCCTGGCTGATGGAGGAGACAATATTCTAGTGCTGTCAGTTGCAACAGCCTGTAATTACTTCAGCTGATACTCACCCCTGTATTTTGACAGCCATACACTGGGGAGGAGTTAGCCCATCTTTGCCCTGTTTTACCCCAAGGTGTTTGGTGGGTGCCAACAAATCTTGGTCAAGAAGGTTAAAGCTGTAGCTTTGCATCAATACACAGGAGTGAAATCAAATGGGGCTTGAATGTGGAGATAGGAAACAGGGAGAAGGAGCAGGTGGGAGGCAGGCATGACCCACAGATGAGTGTAAAAAGATCAGTGTGCAGTAGAGTACCGCTGAACTTGGCCATACTGAACGTCATGAAAAGTCAAACAGCACATGAGGGTTAGGGCTGGAGCACACATGTCCTCCTTGTATGGGTGATCCCTTCCACCAGCTGTGCTTCCAGTCACTTGTGTGAGCAGGTGAAGGCGAGATGGGTATGCTTAGGGAGGCCCTGAGGGCCACAGCATGATTGTGGGTGCTTTGCTGATGGAGAGGAGAGCCTTAGTTGGAGGCTACTGGTCAGGTTCAGGAGAGGTTCCACATAGCTGGGCTCAGGGAGTTTGGTGATAACCAGAATCCACTTGCCTTCCTCCAGGAGGCAGAGCTGGAGCGCCTGGAGAGGGAATTTGCCATTCAGTCCCAGATCACGGAGGCTGCGCGGCGCCTGGCAAGCGACCCCAATGTCAGCAAAAAGCTGAAGAAGCAGAGGAAGACATCCTACCTGAACGCCCTGAAGAAACTGCAGGAGATTGAGAATGCCATCAACGAGTATCGCATCAAATCTGGGAAGAAGCCAACCCAGAGAGCCTCCCTGATCATAGATGGTGAGTGGGACTTAGTGCCCACAGCGTCACAGCGGGTCTGTGAGGACAGGGAGCAAAATTCTTACCAAATTCCCCCTTCCTCCTCTTCCCTGTCATGCCTGGAGGACCACAAGGTTGCTGTCAGAGGGTACTGTGCATCAGGGATGTGCTGGGTCACAGCAGCAAAGCTGTGTTGTGCTGTGGATGATTAGGGTGTCAGCAGAGCAGGCTGTGACTCCTTTGTTCACCTATGAAATCGCTCTCTTGGCGTCTCCTCCAGAGCAGTGCTGTACAAATGTAATTAATGTTAGAAGATTGGGGTGAGCTCTCTAGCTCAAAGGCATCTGTAAAATCAAAGTGGGAGCAGTGTCATTGCTGAATTAAAACATTTCTTTTCTTTTCCTTTTTTTTTTTCTTTTTACAATGTAATTCTCAGGGCACTTTATGGTTTACTGGATTGTTGATTGGTTTTTCGTGAAATCCATTAACTTCCTGCCGTGGTTCTTTCTCCCTTGCGGATTTTTCCCTTTCCCTTTGACTTGCAGAGCTTTTCTCTGTGCCTTTGTGACAGGAACTGAGATTAGAGCTGCTGTATTTGTGATCTGGGTACCAAATTGCACCTCAGTCAGGGATAACAGACAGCTGTGAGGACACAGGTTGGGGGAGGCAGCTCAAACATCTGTAAGCCAAGGACCAGAGAGTTTTTCCTGCTGCTGCAGAGGATGCTCAGAAAATATTTCCTCGAATTCCACAGAACTGGTACTTAGAGTGAGCATTTAGTTAGCAACAGGATGATCGTTTAAAGAAGGTGGATCAAACCCAGAGTCCTTTCAGGGCCAAGATGTGAATCTCACTAATGGCACTGTGCCAGTGTGCATCCTCTGGGGATCTCAGCTCTCTGTTGTGACTCAGTCTTAATCCCCAACTTCTGAAAAGAGTTAGCAGCTCCTTGAAAGGCAGCCTGCTACTGAGAGACCCGACCTGCAGCTCTGCCCTCCCAGACTGAGTGGGCTGAGTCAGTTGTTCATAGGAATTTTGCCTCTTGCTCTGTGAGGAGGAAGGTGTGGGTCACTGCTTAAGGCTGAGACTCAGTGAACAGAGATCATGGTGCAGTTCAGCACTCAGTCACTGCAGTTCTTGGGACCATCTGACCCTATTTGTATTTTCTTCTCTTCAGAAGGAAACATTGCCAGTGAAGACAGCTCCCTCTCAGATGCCCTTGTTCTCGAGGATGGTATGTTGGCTGCTGTATGTTCTAGAGAGCAGGGAGGGATGTGTGAACTCCTGATTGACACTCCAAATAGAATTCTGTGTAATAGTCTACTGATAGATCCCAGGAGCAAAAAAAAGTTTGGTTTCCCCTGACTCTATCTTGTAGTCAGGCTTCAAGCCTGGAGCAGTGAGTACTGCTGTGGTTACTGCTCTGAATTATCTCAAAGGACAGTCCTAGAATGCCCCTTTATTTTCCCTAAAGTTTCAGTTGTTTTAATGCATCACACACTCTTGCTGGCCATTCTCTCCCAAAATGGGAATGTCAGCCAGTGCCCATCTGAAAGTTGGCTCTTCAGGTTGCCCCTGAACACAGCCAGGAGAAGCAGGGTAAAGGAGCAGGCTCTGGAGGTGTGGTGGTGTCTCTTGGGGCTATGCTGCCATTGGAGGTGTCACGCAGCCATCACCTCTCCCCTTCTCTTCACAGAGGACTCTCAGGTCACCAGCACAATCTCCCCTCTGCAGTCCCCACACAAAGGCCTCCCGCCCCGGCCGCCGCTGCACAACCGGCCGCCCCCGCCGCAGTCGCTGGAGGGGCTCCGCCAGATGCACTTCCACCGCAGCGACTACGACAAGTCCCCCATCAAACCCAAGATGTGGAGCGAATCATCCCTGGATGAGCCCTATGAGAAGGTCAAGAAACGCTCCTCACACAGCCATTCCAGGTGAGCCAGCTCTCTTGAAGCTCTGTCACAGAGATATTCTCTGCTTTCAGGAGGGACAGGTGGGAGCCCCTTCAAAATTTACAAAGCTGTCCCTTACTAAAAGGAGACTTTTAAATGTTTTGGCCAATAGGCAGGTCATAAAAATAGGCACAGCCACATGATTGCTGTTTGGTATCTCAGTGTTATTCTACAAAACATGTAGAAGGGAAGGATGGTGGATCATCTGAGGGCTGTGACAGGGCTTGGCTTTGACCTCTGTCACTGTAGAAGCACAAGCGCTGGGACAGAAACTCAGAGCAGCAGCTGACCCAACTCCCACTCACCCCCACAAAATCCCAGGCACGTGCCTGAGATCTGGAAACATGCGTGGGAGCCACTTCCCCAAATTCCTGTGGGAGAGCTGAAGCAGGGTGTTTCCTCTTCAGCAGTCACAAGAGGTTCCCCAGCACTGGGAGCTGTGCCGAGGCAGGAGGGAGCAGCTCTCTGCAGAACAGCCCCATCCGGAGCCTTCCCCACTGGAATTCCCAGTCCAGCATGCCGTCGACGCCGGATCTACGGGTACGCAGTCCACACTACGTCCACTCCACACGGTAAGTTTTCCCGGCTCCAGTTTCACCTTGATTACCCTGAAATAAATTTTCCTTGCTTTATCCTTCCCTCAGGGTATGAATTAATTTCCAGTTCAGGAAAGGACACAAACCATTCCTGTTCACGTAAGAGGCTCACGTGCTCATGCCAGTAGGGAATCTCTCCTGAAGTGACATCATGAAATCCCTTCAGATAAACACAATTCTGCCCCTTGTCCTTCCCCTGAAGTGATCAAGCTTTTCTTCTGCTGGGACCTTTCATCTTCGACTGTTTATAGGCTCTACAAGCCATTTTTAAATGCATTTGATGCTACTGCTAAATTCTGCAGTAAACTCCATGGATCCAGCTGGAGAGAACATGTCGCTTCCGTTCTGATACAAAATATTGAATACTGGTAACTTTCCTTCATGGATAAAATGTTTGCACCTGTGTGATGTTACAGGGAGATCAAGAGCCTGTATAAAGCAATCCAGCCAGGGACCCAGGTGGCAGTGAAATTTAGCCCAGGGTTGACAGAGGAAAGAGCTGAAGTGTATAAGGGAGTTGATTTGATGTGTGGGGCCAAAGTTGACTGCAGTTTTCAGCAGGATTTTTACAAACTGTTCAGATTAATTCTCTTTTGCTTTTGTGGCAAACTCCCTGGACACTGCAGGGAGCAAAGCTGAGCCAGAGCTGTGTGCTGGTCGGTATCCTGCCCTAAGGGGAAGCGATACCATCATTTAGCTCAGAATAAATCAAGAGTCATGCCAACACATCAGCCTCGGGCAGAGACAATACAAGGCATTAAAGCCCTGGGTTAAGTTTGTTACAAACTTTTGGCCAGGGTACCTTTCAAAGGTGCAATGTCTGTTAATGCTGGAGCCAAGCTGTATGAGAAATGAGCCTGGCACAGAGCTTGATAAGTGGCCTTGACTGGATAGGGGTCATTTCGGTGTTTGAAACAACCATTGCTCTCAGCCTGTAGCTCATTCAGGAGCTGCATGCCCCGGCCATAGCCATCCATCACATAGATGGGTTTCTGCTCCTTGAATGGATGGGTGGAGCTCTTCAAACAGTCAGGGTGAATAGAGACCTCCCAGACTTGGCCATGAATCAAGCCTTGTAAACTGTGATTTGGGGTGGTTGCCTGAAGGGTTGTCACAAGTGAGAGTCCTGCACGTGCTACCCCTGGCTGGCCCCAGGAACACCAAGCTGCTTGACAAGGGGTAAGTTTTTTAATGGCCAGTGGAGAAATCACAACATTCAGGGCTAAGTATGGGCAGTCTGTCTGTCTCTCATCAGGTGGATTGTACCCATGCAGGACTTTCACGGGCCACTTGCAAGGGAATCTCACCACCTTTGTTGTCTGTGAGGTTTTGGGATTTGCAGGGTGGCACGAGGTGAACCTGATAGCAAAGGGATGATGCTGATCCCAACAGTTCTGGCGTGAGAGATGAACCAGCAAAGCCAGGGCTTGAGGTTCCCAGACTTTACCCTTCAGACTGGGATTTTCCCAGGGTGGGAACCACTGAGGAACTGGGCTGGGCAGGGTTTTATGTCCCTCATGGTGCTGCAGACTGAATGTCACCACCAAGGAAATGGAGAGGAACAGGAACAGGACCTAATCACCTCAACCCCTGCGGCAGGGAAGCAGAGTGCATTGCAGGCAGCAGCCTCAAGCAGTGCTGGAAGGGTTCAGGTTTCCAATGCCCTCAGATTCCTTTGCTGGCTGTGTGTACAGACAGGGATAGGGAATGATTCAACCTGTTGACTTACAGCCTGTTTTGTTTCCTGGTACCTGCAGGTCAGTAGACATCAGCCCAACCAGACTGCACAGCTTAGCTCAGCACTTTAGGCACCGGAGCTCCAGTTTGGAATCACAAGGAAAGCTCCTCGGCTCAGAAAATGAGACAGGGAGCCCTGATTTCTACACCCCAAGGACTCGTAGCAGTAATGGCTCTGACCCCATGGATGACTGCTCTTCCTGCACCAGCCATTCCAGCTCGGAGCACTACTACCCTGCTCAGATGAACCCCAACTACTCCACCCTGGCAGAGGATTCCCCGTCGAAAGCCAGAGAACGGCAGAGGCAAAGGCACAAATCAGCAGGCAACCTGGTCTCTTCCAATTCAGGGAGTATGCCCAACCTGGCTGCGAGGAACGGGACGGGACACCACCGTGTCTACCTGCACAGCCAGAGCCAACCCTCCTCCCAGTACAGGATCAAAGAATATCCCCTGTACATCGAGGGCAGCTCCACACCCGTGGTGGTGCGGAGCCTGGAGAACGACCAGGAGGGACACTACAGTGTGAAAGCACAATTCAAAACCTCCAACTCCTACACAGCGGGGGGGATGTTTAAGGAGAACTGGCACGGGGATGAAGTGGACTCAGTCAGGCTCACCCCGTCCCGCTCCCAGATCATAAGGACTCCATCTCTGGGCAGGGAGGGCCATGAGAAAGGCTCGGGTAGGACTGCGGTGTCGGACGAGCTGCGGCTCTGGTACCAGCGGTCCACAGCCTCCCACAAGGAGCACAGCCGCCTCTCTCACACGAGCTCCACCTCCTCAGACAGCAGCTCCCAGTACAGCACATCTTCTCAAAGCACCTTTGTGGCACACAGCCGGGTCACGAGAATGCCTCAGATGTGTAAAGCAACATCAGGTAAGAGCCAGGCCCAGGCAGAGGGGTGGCAGGGATGGGAGCCTCATTCAGCCTGGATTTGTGCCAGGCATTACACCCCAGCTGGAGAGCAGTGCCAGACCACAGCACATTATCAGGCCTTCAGCCACTGCTCACCAACCCTGGAGGTGTAACACTGGGGGAAAAGCCTTGTCCACGACATTCATCAAGTTTTTCCATGGAAATCATCACTTCTCAATGATGCGCTCAAAAGACAGAGAGGGACCAAAGCCCAGTTATTGCTAGGTCTTTCCTCAGAGTGCAGTTGGGTTTTGGGTGATGGCACTAGAGGCTGAAGGTGACAAAACCACAGGGAGCATCACAGTTCATAATCACAGCGATGGGAGTGATGAAACAAGCAGGGGTTCAGCACAGACTAGGAGAATGTATGTCCTCAGTGGAATACCAAAAGCGTGAGAAAGGTTAAGTGGGGCATCCCAGCCCCTCCACCCCCCATGAAAATGTTTGAGCGATGACATCTTTGTGCACTGCTGAGACTTGGTTTTCCCATGCAGCTCCAATAACTCCGCTGATAATACCCTGAAATTAAGAGTGCTGAAGTTTGTGCAGTATTATGCCTCTGTGTCATGTAGAGAGCTTTGCACTCCTCTGTGCTGTTAATATTAAATGGTAAGAAAACAGTCAAATTCATTACACTGAAAAGGCCACAGTGTGCTGTGAAACAGACCAAGGTTAAATATTTACTGGCCATGAGTCACTGCTTGTCTAGCCAGTGTGGACAGATCAAGGACTTGCTAAAAACCTGAGCCACATGCCTCAGCATGGGAGACACCATTGCTCTGGCCTCACTTGCCACTGCCTCCCAGGCAGACCAACCATGCCATTGTCCAACCATGCTGGCTGCTGGTTTTCTGCCATCCCAGCATGGTGTCCAGTCCATGGTGACCACCACGCTGGCACCAGTGGGGCCCTGCACTCCCTGCCAACTCCAGCATGGAGGCAGAGGCAGTTTGACACAGGCTCCTTGTGGGCCACCAATAGCTGCCCAAGAAGAGGCTGATTTATGTGTGATGCCAACACTCACAGGAGAATCAGGTGTGGACCAAGACACGACTGAGAAGCTGCTAGAACCATCCTGTGTCTCCCTATGAAAATCTGTCTTCCTCGCTTTGGTTAATGGGTATTTCTGTTTGGGTTAATAGTATTTCTGTTCCATGCAGCAAGAGAAAATGCTTGAACTCTGGAAAGCTTTTGGTTAGCCTTGGAAATGGTACCTGTTCAGGAAAATTGTGGAGTTGGGGTGAGAACACATAAAAATCACTGTCAGTCTATTCCCCCACTCATCTGGGTCTTTAAACCTAAATGTGATACCTGAGCAGCACAAGTGTGCTCAGTAATCACAGCAGGGCCTGACCAGTTGGCAGCATAGATTGGTTTTGTGTTCAGAGTCTGTTCCCAATCATAGCCGTGGGAGGATACTGACCTCAGGAGCTGTCAGCTTCAAGAAGCAGTTTAAAATTTGGTTTTTCCTTTAAATGCCATTTGGCAGCAGCTAAAGAATTTAACAGCAGAGAGGGGTGCCAGGTGGAAGCCTCCATAATATCAGCTGATCAGTCCTATCTGATAGGTCTATTGGGCTGCACACTGTCCTTCAAAGAGGATCAGACTTCTAGGCATGTATTAAATTCAGAGGGTCAACACTGTATAGACTTGAGGAGGAGGAGAGATTGGTCAGGTGGATTTACTTGCTGGATGCTCACCAGGGAAATTGCCCCAAGAACCACTTCCCATTTTTAGTCCAGATTGCCTCTGTCTTGTTCAAGGAAGCAAAGCCTTTCTTTGGTCCCTAATAGGACTGTCAGCAAAGCCAAACATTTTTTACAAATGCACAGTGAAAGGAAGTTGTAGCTTTTGAAATCTTCAGAGCTGTTTTCCTCCATAGCACATGACCAGTGAACTGGTCCAGGCTCTCACGACTGCCAGCCCTGGCTCCTAGGGACACAAAGCATCTCCCACCACCCTTGGAAGCAGAAGGCTGAGCCTGGCAGGCTGAGCTCCTCCAGTTCAGGACCCATGGAGTCCAGGCAGCAGCAACCAAGCTCCTGTGCTGGGAGAAGCATGGTGTGTCCCAGGCAGGATCAGGAGAGTCTGGGTGGCTGTGTTCAGCTGGAGGCTGAGTGTTCCTGCAGAGCTGGGGCCAGATCCAGCCCGTGACGTGCAGCAATGTCAGCAGAGGCTGTGCTCCTGTGCCGCATTCAGGCACAATCCCCCAGCAACAGGGCGAGGCCTCTCCCCGGCTGTGTTTACTCACAGCCAGACATGTTTCTGCTGGTCTGACCAGCTGATGCTTCTGAACCACCCTGACCTTTGTGTTCTCACCTCACCAGCCGTTGTTCTCCACCCTTGGTTGTTTTCCAGCTGCCTTACCTCACAGCCAGAGGAGTTCCACACCGTCGAGCGAGCTCGCAGCCACGCCGCCGGGCAGTCCCCACCACATTCTCACGTGGCAGACTGGGTGAGTGTCCAGGGGGTCAGGTTAGAGAATCCACCTCACTCAGTGCTGGTGAGAAAAAGCTCCCCACACACAAGCACAGCTATGGGGAATGTTTCCAGGTGCTCCATAGTCTGTATCTGCACGGAGCACTTCCAGTCTCCCACCTGTGCTCTGGTTTAGGCTGACCAAGATACGGCCAAGCCATCCACACCCAGCAGCACTGCTCCAAGCAGTGTCAGACTGACAGGGAAAGAAGCCTTGCAGGTTCCTCCTGCTTGGACAGTCTCCTTCCTCCAATTTTCATATGCTGAAATAGCTGATGTTTCTTTTTTAGCAGCCATCAAACTGACTGTCCACACCAAGACCTTGTTGCAAAGACAAGGTTCAATGCCTGCCATACCTGTGTGGGCAGCAACCTCATTTTTCTGCTCAGTTTTCCCCAGCAATGTGTCTGCATGACTATTAAATGCATCTTTTTTCAGCTACCACTAACATGATGGTGCTTCACTAGAGTGTGAAGGGAGGCATTACACATAGGTAGCCATTACTCATGTAAATACAGTAATTGGGTTCTTTGGTGCCTCTTTACAAGGCAGAGAGTTCCAGGAGTAAATAAACAACCTTTTGTAAGCTCCCATGGGTATTCTCTAGCAATCTCTGTCCAGCAATTCTGTCCTGCCATGTGAAATAAAGGTCACTTCCAGATCCCATCTAACTCAGCACATCCCCGATTACGGGATGAGATTTTGGCGAGATCAGCTAGATCTGACACTCCAGTCCTCAAAATACCCTAGTCCTTTAAACAGGAAAACAGATCTGATACCCTGAATCATGAATTGGGAGTAACTTTGAAAACATTTCAGTGTGCAGCCACTGGAAAATCCCCTGCCCTTTAATTACCCAGGTCACCTACGACCAGGTTTGACCTCTGGTTTTACTCCAGCCCTGCTTATGACTGCACTTTAAATAGGAGATGAGGAGAACCATAACCACAACCCCTTAGGCTTCCCTGGATTTTAAATTCACACATTTGACATCCAGCCTCACATGGTCTTTGCATGTGCTCCCAGCTTTAGAACAGGAAAATGTTCTTGGTCCCATTTCAGAAAAAGTCAAGGGATAGCAAGATAGGCAAAATGGTACCTACCTTTTCCATACACTGAAATTTCCACTATTAAGAGTTTGAGTCTAAACTCAAATTTTAGTCTCAGTCTTCAACCAATCCTAATTCTTCTAAATATCTCAATGATGATCAGAATCAAAACTGGTGAGCAGCCAGCTGAGACATCTGTTTGGATATCCCAGCTTTTCTTATTTTTCCGTACAAGATAAGCCCTGCACTTCATCTCTCACAGCAAAAATACATCAAGCCAAATTCTCAGCTGGTGAAAGTGAAGTTAGCTGGATGTATAGTTTAGGCCCTGCACCAACAACCAGTGCAAAAAGAATTGGAAATACATCAGCACTTGTTTTGTGCCTGAGCATATCACCCAAGGTGTATGTATATAAAAACAGGAGTGGATACAGTCTGCCATTGGATGCACAACACAGATTCCCCCATTGCAGGAGCAGCTGTGCCCACCCAGCACGACTGAACAGATTGACAGTTCTCCCCAACATGTTTTTGTGTCACTAACTTTTTCTGAAGATGATTCATCAACTTGCTTCCCCACTGGATTAATAAGCTCGTAACAATGTCTGTGTCACTTCTTTTCTTTAACATTTCCTCTCTCCTCTTTCCTCCTTTTTTGCTCTCCTTTGTTCAGAGAAGCAACAGACAACTCACCCACTATGGATGAGTCTCAGTCTCCAACCCACCAAAGTACTGATGAATAGAGGTATAGTAAGGGAACGTTTTGTTCTTTCCTCCTTCTGCCCCACAGTCCGTGAGCACAGCCCGGCCTCCCGCTGTCCCGCCGGAGCAGCCCTCGGGCTGTGAGCCCGTCTGGCTGCCAGCAAGGCTTCCCTCGGTGCTCGGGAGCATTCGAAGCCCTCTCTGTGCCTTTCCAGCGAGTCTGCTCCTTTCCCCTGTGAAAGGGACTTGGGGCCAGCCTGCTCCGTGTCCCTGCAGAGGCCCAACGGGCATAGAGAGCAGGGAGGGGGGCAACAAATCTGTGGCCTGGGACGACTGAAAGCAGCGTGGGCAGAGCGCTGTGGGAACAGCCTGGGAGCAGCGGGGTGGGGACACGAGCTCGGGTAAGCCTGACGGACCTGGCCAGAGCTCCCGGCCCCGCTCCAGCCACAGCTCCATCACCCCTTCCTCCTCCCTCCCTGCCGCAGAACTGAGGCTGTTTGCAGCAGCAGCACCAGCAGAGAGGTTTTATGGAATGAAAAGCAACCCTGGCGCTGTTCTGATGGGAAGACAGAGGGGGAAGAGTGAAGGGAACAAAAACCCCTCAGAGTATTTCTGTTTTAATTAAACTGCTGTCGCTGTCTGACACTCTCATTTGAATCTACAACCATTCACAGCTGGCATCTGTCGAGTATTTCAAGCCCAGCTCTCCAGAGATATCCCATAAACCTTGGTACTCCAGCACAGAGCTGGGAAACAAAAGGCTCTTTAACATGCAAATGGCGATGCCCTTGCTCAGGTTCCTCTCTGACACCAGTCCCAGGGAAGTCAGGTGGAAAACGGGGCAGAGGAAGCAGGAACTGCATCAGATGTGAGATCAGTCCTGTGAGGTGGGGAGGGAGTGCAGGAGGGAGTGAGAATCCCTCAGTAAATAGAAACAATGTGCATCTCCCACTTTGGCCTCAAAACAATCTCTGGTTTGGAGGTCAGTTCAAATCAAAGTGTGAGGGAGAGACATCAATTCTGGCTATGACTGCACAGATAGAGCCGTCACTTTTCAAAAGATTCAGACCAGATTTTGACCTGCGTGTTTTCCTCTGGCAAGAAGCTCCTTCACCTAAGCCAGGAGCTGACCCTGGTTGGAGCTCTGAACGTAAATAGCAAAGAAAATGGTCATGAATTATCTCATCTGCCCAGTACAGGCAAAGAAAAAGCCAGGCAGCAAAAGAAGCAGTAGCTTGTCAGAGCTACCCTGAGATGAGTACTAGGCTGCTGCAACAGAACATGGTCCTTTCCATATCAGACCTGCCATGGTCTCACTAGGCCCTTCCTGGTTCATCCCTGGAAAGCCACATAACCCTGGGACTGCTCAGTGATGCACAAGCCTCTGCCCAGAGCAGAAGTGCTACAGCAAAGCAGCACCACCCTCCTTCTTCCACATTGTCACTGGGTGATACAGCCCATGGCCAAGAGACCTGCTCTAAGGACTTGCTCCTGGGAAAGCATCCTATGGAAAAATCCCTGTCCCAACTTACTACCAAGCAGGACAGCAGGCAGAGCCCTCAGACTGGGCAGAGCCCTCAGGCAGGGCAGAGGCACAGCAGTGCTGCTGCACCCAGGGCAGGGGGGGAAGAAGACACAGGCAGAGTGCAGTGGGGTCTGTGAATATCCTGCATTCCTCTCCACCCATAACACAACGTTTTATGCTCGTGGTTGAACTTCCCAGGAGCACTCACTGTCCTAACAAAGTTTCCTTTCTCCTGCAGGAACTACAATGATAGCTGTTTCCTGGATTCTCCCCTCTATCCAGAATTAGCAGATGTCCAGTGGTATGGGCAGGAAAAAGCCAAGCCTGGGACTCTAGTGTGAACCCCTGACCTCAAGTTAATCACATCAATGCCATTCTGAGATCACCTCACTGCCTCTCATTTGCCTTACCCAGATGCACTGTCACCCAGCACCAGCTTCAACTTTAAGCACTTTTTTCACAATGCAATTCAAGACATCTGCGGAACACTGGCCCTGAGACATCCACCGCGGCAGGCACGGAGCGCAGCACATCCCAGTGCCAGACGGGTGCTCGTCCCTCCCACGGCCACGGGGCAGCGGCTGGAGAGGAGCAGCCATCTGAAGAGTCCGTTTCAAAACTGGATTTCCTTTGCAACAATGAAGCCTTTCAAGGCTCATATCAAAGATTAGCGTTCCACAGCATGTAACAGCAGTAAGAGTTCCATGACCTGCGAGCTTAAGCCAACAGCATTAGTTTTAAGGGGGTGGGAATAGGACAGAGGCTGAGAAATGGAGACCATCATCCTGAAAGTGTATCTGTTCTGAAACAGCAAAATCCCACCACTTCAGAGATGTGTCAGTCTCACAATCAGGTCAGCACTGCCAAAGATCACCACACCACTGTTGGCAGGATGAGTTTGCTCAGCAAGTTCTAGCTACAAAAACATCTCCCTTCTTTAACTCAATGGCAGACACGACCACCCCCTGCAAAATGGCATTTCCTTCTTTGCTTGGAGTCCACCTACACGCAAGCAAACCAACCCCCTGTGCTGCAGATACACCCAAGGTCTGGGCTGGTATCACAGCATCACTGTCTGCAAGCCACTACTGAACTGGACAGACAAGGTTTACAAAGGCATTACCTACAGCAGAGGCAAGTATTGCACTCACAGCATCTCTGTGGCTGGCACAGAGCACCCACTAATACATGGAGAGGTTGGGATTGTATTGGTTGTTTTGATAGAGATAAAAATTGCCAAATAAACCTTTCCACAAACAGATACAGCCAATAAATTCGAATCTATTTCTGCACAAAGTGTTAACGTGAAATCCAAGGGAAAGCACATCGCAGTCGACCTGGCACGGCCCAGCTGCGTTCACATATCGGTTCCACTCCTCTTCCCTTCGTTAGCACCAGTGTAGCAAAGGGCTCGTCACCTGTGCGCTGCCGTGTGGGAGAACCGGTCTGTCGGGAAGCAGGAAGGCTCCTGGAGCACCGGTCTGTCAGGAAGCAGGAAGGCTCCTGGAGCGGGGTTGGACAACCAGCAGACAGGCAAATCTTCCCCTTGTGAGAGAGAGAGAGAGAGAAGCGACCAAGCAAGGCGTCGGACACGAGCGAGAGCTGCCTGCGGACATCAACAGAGGCGCACGAGCGTGGCCTGGAAGGAGCTGCAAGTTTACACATAATTTAGAGCAATGCTTTATACATGTCAAGCCATGGAACTTTCAAAGGCCTCAAAGACACTTTTGTTACGAACAAGTGCACAATCTAGGTGGATGTTGAAGCTGGCACGTCTTAGTCTTCACTGCGGTGCTATGCTGTTTTTATTGCCACTCGATGGGGGTGGGCGCCCAGCCTTCCCCTGTTGGTGCATGCAAACGATGATTTCCTATGGGAAAGGCATTAAAAGAAACGGCTGGAGGGGGTTACTTTGTGAAAAGCAGAAACTGAAGTTAGCTTTAGTTTAAGGAAAAAGGAAAAAAAAAGTGTGTGTGTGTGTGTGTGTGTGTGTGTGCGTGTGTGTTCCAAGAATAACAACAGCATCTACCAGACAAAGTAGAGCGAAACGTTTCAAATTAAACACTGCGACTTGGGGGGCTGCCACACCTTTTGGTATTAAGATTGCTGGAAAACTGCATTCCAGGCTTTAAAAGAGAATGGGTTCTGTGTAATTAGACTTTGAAAAATGATGGGGTTTCTAAACATTAATGTAAGCAGCTCATGCCAATTCCTTCCTGCAGCTCACACCAGAAGGGTTGGATTTGGTTCCCTGCACTGCTGCCTTGCATCAGTGGGGAGGTGGGGGTGGTGGCCTTGCAGAGATGATGCAGCAGCAGGAAGAAAGGCTGTCACTTGTCCAGGGAAATCTGTGCAGAGCCAGGATTGGATGGGGCAGGAGGCCTGGCTGGATGGGGCTCTGAGCAACCTGGTCGAGTGGAAGGTGTCCCTTGCCCCTGGCACAGGTTGGAACTGGATGATGTCATTTCCAAGACAAACCCCTCCATAATTCTATGATAAGGAAACTCTTTCATGTTCATACATGAAGCATAAATGAATTTTCCCTCTGGAAAAAACCAACAAAAATACTGGCAAAGAGTTTACAAAGGTGGCCACACAAACCTTGTGCTTCTGGGCTTCCCTGAAGCATCACCCAGGAGTGCAATGCACTGTGACAGTAATCAAAGCCTTACTTTCAATTCTGGAAGAACAGCCAGTGGTGAGACTGCAGCCTTTATCTGAACATTCAAAATGTTGTTTTCACCATCTCTTTGTGCTTTGGGGTCTTTAACATGGGAATTATTTCAAGTTCCTAATTGGATTTTAGGTGGATAAGAGATAGTACTGATTAATGACATTTACTGATAAGATTTGGTAGCTAAAGTGAAAGGATTAAATAAGGACCAAATTAAGCTACAAAGAATAATTTAGCCCAAGGATTTTTAGGGGCTCTGAGCAACTGTCTGTTTTCTTTTTAATTTCCCTAGTAAGTGGTTTGGGTTTGGTTTATTTTCCTGTGTATCTTCTTTTAATTAAAAAGAATTCAACAACAGTGGCACTATGAGGCCTCTGGGCACTACAGGAAGAAACATTAATTCCTCCAAGACCAGCTCTGCAGTTTTGTAGCAAAGGTTAAAAGGTGGCAGCCCTGAAATTAGTGGGGGGAAATAAAAATGTTTAGCCTGAATTGCAAACAGGCTGGAGTGGCGAAAAAGCTTTGTAGAAACGGATTGAGTTTTGCTTTGTGTTCTGCTTTTCTGGTTTGCAATCAAGGCACATGTGAGCAGCCAGTCTGGTAGTAAAGACAGATTAAGTAAAACAGGTTTTACTGTTTAGCTCAATTCAATTAAACACAAATGTACATAAAATGTTAATCATATGAGATTAACATATTTAAGTATAACACGGAGGGGTATATACATAGCTATTATAGACAAGCACTTGACTACCAACTTAACCCCTCCTTTACTTTTTTATTTTTCAAGGCTCCATCTGCCATAAAGCCACAACCATGTTCAATCTCCGTGTCTGACACTCCCTCTGTGTGGGCAGGAGCCAGGGGACGGTCCCTGCACGGGGCCATGCTGGGAGGCAGGGTTTATTTTTAAATGATATTATATGCAGTCGAGTGTTGAAAATGTTGAAACAGTCCAATTTGTTTTCACTCTGTATTAGTTTTAGTTTCAGGCATAGCCGATCCCCATTCAGGTGCTATCAGATGACCAGTTACTGCTTAGTTAACTAGATGTAAAGTTTTACATATATATTAATGTCAATAGTTTTATTACAAGTTGTGTAAAATGGACTCTCTAGTTTAAAAAAAAGGAAAAAAAAGAAGAAAAAAAATTAGGTCTCTCCTGAAATTGACTTTAGAGCATGGAAAATGATTTTACTGGATTCTGTTCAACTGTAATCAAGGAAAAAAAATGTATGTTGTAGAAAAAGTTGCAGAATTAAAAAAGATCTGCTTTTAATTTATTCTTTTTGTATTAAGAATTTGTATAGTTACCTTTACATTTTGCAAAACGGTGTTGTCAACACTTCCTTATTAAAGCATTTTCAAAATGAAACCTTGCTGTGGTCTCTTCGGGAGGGCAGAGCCCAGGCAATCCTCACCACTGCCAGCGATGCTGCATCCAGATGTGTGCACAGCTGGCCAGGGTGTCCATGAGGGACCTGCTCCTTGGCTGCCAGGGAGCCTGACTGCAGGGAACACTGGGCATTCCCCCAAAAAAGCCCATCCTTTAGATATCCCTTGGGATCCAGCACCCAGCAGATCCATGCTCGCTCCATGTCACATTCTCCCAAGCATTGGTCCCGGGGGCCCCTGAGGACAAAGAGCGTGACTGATGTCCCACCACTGTGGGAAGCAAAGTCACAGAAGTAACATTTACTTCCAACACACAACTTGAAATAACTAAAATTAAGGCTTGCTTACATGGATTGGATGCCAAGTTGCTGCAATACAGTTTCAGCAATGCCAACAGCTGTGGGACAGGCTTCAGCACCAGCACATTCCCCATGCTCCAAGGAACTGTCTGCTTAGTGAATTCCCAAGGGAACCCACCCCAAGAGGCTGCTCTAGGTCAATAGGGCAGCAGTGATCCATGCACAGGGTTAGGGATGTCACTTAACATCACTGGTGTCCCCTCAGTGGGCAGCAGGGACCCCTCTGGCCACCCAGCACCCCCCAAAACCACAGGCAGCTTCCAACAGCCACACAGTCTCACATGGGGCCTTCCCACACTTCCCAGTGCCATTGCTTCCTGCTCCTTCCATTTATTCCCACTGTCCAGGAAGCCTCTTCCCACCCCAGCACCTCCTGTATCATCCACCCAATCCCCCCCACATCCCACAGGGAGTGGGAGTTCCATTCCACAGGGAGTTCGCTGAGTGGGGAACCACTGCCTGCAGTAAATGCCCAGGAGGGTTTGGGATGGGACCAAACAGCCACAACAAAGGTTTTCAGACACCCCCCAAACACCAGGACCTTGGCTCAATTTCTTGCCAGTCACTCCAGTAGTGCTGCAGGCCCCTCTTCCAGCTCTACACCACCTCAGGAGCAGCTTTCAGGGCAGCCTGCTCCAGATGTGATACCAGCAGTGCCCCCCTTGCGCCAGCCCTCTCAGCAGGCACCACGCTGTGTTCTCATCCACATCCATGTGTTCTTACATCCCAGCCAGGTTCATTCCTTGGGTGAGACTGGATCGATGGTGGTGATGTTATGGCAGCCAGCAGGAGAGGAACCCGGTTCCTCCATTAAAATAAACTGATCCCACATACACCTACCCTAAGAGCCTTTCCAGCAGCACAGATGGCAAACAGGGAATTAAAGCCATTTAACTACCACCAGGCACAATAATGCCATTATCAGGCAGGTACCACATAGTTTGAGAGTTCAGCTCACACAGGTGCTTCTGCTGCCAGGCTCAGGAAGGGGTCAGGGACTGCAACAAATGACCAGGGGCACTGAAGTCCCCAAACCACTCCAGACACAGCTATGGCGAACTCATGACTTCATCCTAAGGCTAAAAGTCTTAGGATTCAGCAGAGTTATTTCCGCCTAATGTAAGAATTATCAGAAATAAACATCTGGAAAAGCCCAGAGGGAAAAGTTTAAATTGCTAAGCTGAAACATACCCTCCCCACAAAAAAAAAAAACCCCAAACTGTCAAGTAGTATGACAGCTGCACCACACCCACTCCTCCCTAAACTAGACTGAGGGTTGGGATTTTTTTGGCTAAGAGGCATTATTAACTATTTGATCATGGTCTGGTAGCTGCAATTTGGGGCCATCCAGCTGCAAAGAGCCTCCAACTGATGATGAAAAGCAGCTGCTGTAACAGTGTCCCCCTGGCCCACCATCCCCTGAGGACCAGAGCTGGCTCTCACATGCTGGACAGCTGGAAACTCTTACACGGATATGCCGTGAGAAAGCAGTTCCCAGCTCCTCGGTTCCCCATCCAGCACCATTCCATGGATTGCAAAGGGATAAAGTTTTTCCGCCACGGGATTCATTCAAGCAAGGCGGCTGTATTTCAGGGACTGTCAGCAAGGAGGCACATTGCTTAAATTACATTCTTTAAAACCTGATCAGACTAAGACATTCTAACCTCAAATTCACATCCCTACAGGAGGCGCATCCCTACTCAAACCAGCACTCAGGGTACCATTAAAATTCCCCTCAATAATTAGCTGTAAGGCAGGAAGGAAAAAATCCATCTAGCACTATTACAGATCCCCTAAGGAATCCACTTCTCGCTAAAGCAGACGATACAACGCTCCTTAAACCATCCCCTGGCTACTCACTTGCTGCAGTTTCTAGGGAAATTACAGCTCTGAACAACGGACAATACTGTCCCTCAATTATTTACAGAGTTCAAAACTAAGGTCAAGATGAAGATTTAGAAACAGTTCAGGAAACCGTCTGGGTGGGGAGAGGGATAAAGTTGTGGTGTTACAAATGTTTCCTGTTGAAATAATGCCTCCAAAGAGTATCTCTACAGAGCACTGCAAAGAAAATCATCAGAAACCACTAATGAAACTCTTCCATGCTCTTGACATCTGCCCAGCTTCTCCCCACTAATCCCCATCTCCTCCTCAAAGGCCCCTCCCCAAGAGCCGGAGAGGTCTCATCAGCCTAATTTTATTACTTCTAAACTCTAAGCTCTCTACATTTTTCTCTGGGGTCAAACACTCCAGACTGAAAATCTCCTGTGTCCAAAGAGGCACTTCAGAATCTAAGAGCCTCCAGAAGAACCTGAATTTCCTCAAGATATTCCACCAAAATTGGTGCCAACTCACATCCCCCAGCATCGTCTCCCTATGCCACGGGACACACTGGGAATACCCACGGGAGACGGGTCACTCCTTGGGAAGAGGGCACCATTTCCTGCTCCACACTGCCAGCTGAGGTGAAGACCCAGACAAAACCATTCTCTGGAATAATGACACATTTCTTCAGGAAGTGGTTCTGCTCAAAACTAACGAAGTTTCAATATTTCACTGATTATGCAGAATTCGACATCATCATTCCCATGAGTTTCTTCACCATTCCCAGTCAGGATGCACAATGGTAAAGATTTGTGGCTGCTAGAAATACTGTTCACGGTCATGGGAGGTCCTAATTATTTTCTCTACAATGCCCAGCAGACTGAAAATTTTCTCCAGATGTATAAAAATGGAATTTGAAAGCCTCAAGAGCCATAAGATTACTTCCCCCAAGCCCAGAAGGTTTATATTAAAAATCCTGTTACAAAAAAGAAAAAAAAGCCAGATCAGATGCATTCAAGATCAAAAACTTTGCACTGAGGCTGAGAAATATATAAACCCTTTTTTTTATTCCTGATAAATACCACATGAAAGATTAGCCAATAAAGTCTTTATATTTACAGAAATAACCAAGACTCAGATTCAACTGCTTCCCTCTAATCATCTCCCCACATCAGTCTCCAATGCAAAAGCAGCCAAAGAAAGCTCCACATATGCTCCTTGCAGGCCTGAGACTCACCTAAAGCTCTAAAATATGGGAAACAGTTCAGTCAGTACAGTTATTCAGTTCCCTGAATAACAAACTGAAATAAAAGCAGTGGTCACGTGCATTGTCCCTTGGTCATTGTCTTGGTCTTAACCTCTTCAAAACCCATCCCTCTGCTGTACATTGGATGCGTTCAGCAAAAAGCAGAGATTTAAAAATAAATCTAAATAAATGGGGCTTGTAAAAAGGAAGCTGTAAAAATCTGCTTTCTGGTTACTTTTTTTCTTTGCAAAGCCCAGCCCATGTTCCTGGTGGTGCTCAGGCTCAGGCTCTGCCTCCTCCATCCTCTCTGGGTCTTGGAGACTGAGACGTGAGTCACACCCGGCCCCCGCGGAGCCTCACAGAGCGTTGTACTCCACACACTTGGATGGGTCTGTTGGGAAATGCTTCTGGCAAATGGTCATGAGCCTCTTCAGCCCCTAGGAATTAACAAAACAAGGACAATTCTGTAATAAGGCTGCAGCTGTTAAACAAACTTAATAACCTACAGTATTCTTAAGCTTAACAAGAAGAATTTAAAAGAAAAGGCTGCTATTTTGGGGTTGGGATTTTTATTTTGGCTGTTATTCTGTTCAAAGTTTCTTCAATATTAGAGGAGTTTGTGGCATAATCAAAAAGGCTACAGCTTCAGTCCCACCTGATAAGATTCACAGTGAAGGATCACAGGAATTCTTTAATCCCTCTTTTTCACCAAGAGAACAAATGATATAATTAAAGTTATTTACAAGAAAACTGAATATTAAAAATAATTCTGAAGAGCAAAAAGCAATTTCTGACACCAAAACAAGCTGCACAGCCAAGGCAAGAACCAAACACTTCTCAGGAAGACAACTCTGGTACCACACAGGACACCACAGAGGCAAACTGAAGCAGTCAAGGAGAAAGGCAAAATGCAGACTTGTCAGCTTTTTCAAGGCATCAATTGCCAAAAACCAACATGACAGGAACCCTGTGATTATTTTCTTTCAAGTCACACAGAAAAGTCTAACAAAGAAAAAAGCCTGTGGTGGAAGTGTACTTTAGCAGTGACATTGTACTCCAAGATGGCAGAGTCATGTCCCTGTCATGAGACTTTCCTCAAGGAAGGCAGCTCCTCACTCAGGGAAAAATGATTCAACGGGATAATGCTTTGGCCTTTCCAGTGCAGGCAAGCACGGAAAGTCTGTCCCAGCACTATAAGGACTCCTTGTTTGAGATGTTACCACTCCAGGGTGCTGCAATCAGGAACAAATTAGTTTCATGTAGCTGCTGGGAGCACAGGTAATAAATATCCCATGCTCCAGTTAGAGCCAGATTTGTAAAACAAGACACAATATTTAAAACCAACACAGAGAACACACGTTAAAAACCAATTGTGTCTTGGTGCTTCAGTAAGTTGAGTAATTCAGAAGCAGAGATATGAAGTTCACAGTGGGAAGATGAACTCAAGGATTTCCTGGGCCAACAGATGTAACCCCAAAAGCAAAGAAGGGACAAACTGAGGAGCTCATACACATCTTCCACAAGGCACATTATGTTAAGAGAAACCAAGCAACACTCCAGAGGAGAGATCTTTCTGCTCCAGGAGTTGCAAATGGACAGAGAAGGCCAATTATTGAGCAGCCTGGTCTAATGGAAGGTTCCCCTGCCAGGGGAGTTGGAACTTGATGGTCTTTTAACGTCTCTTTCAATCCAAACCATTCTGTGATTCTATGAATTATTGACTATTATGATCATGCAGATTAACACAGACCACAACAACATTATTTAGTTTAAAGCTATTTCAGACATTAAATACTTCCAAGCATAACTGGAACCTGTCTCTGAAGATGCATAATCCACATGCCAATTTTCACCTTACAAATTAATTGGTCAAATTTAATTTGTTGTTTCTGTAAGTGGCTGGAGCTCCCTCTGACTTCACAATGATATTTTTTCAGGTTATGCTACTAAAAACTAGAGTTGAACAGAAATCAAAGGTTATACTTGCAGCCTAAAGACAGACTCAGAGCAGAAGGGGAAGTTGTATTTTGCAAGCAATTTCCTTGCAGACATCTGCAGAAGCTGAAAAGCAACAGGAGTCCTGCTGCTGCAGAAGGAAGACATTTATGTAAACCTTCCCTACCAGGAGCTCTGAGCTCCATGATGCTGCTCTGGAGGCTCCTGAGTTAACCCAGAAGGTTTTTATCTCAATGAAACTGCAACTGGCAAGAGCCAAATACATTTAACAATACAAAGAGAGAAGGTTTGTTTTCTGACCTGTCCACCCACTGTGTTGAAAGTCAGAGTAGAAAAACAGCACTGCTACTAATTCTACAACCAGAAGCCCACATGAGTATGAAGATGCACAGGAGGAACTAAACCTGGAATTTTGAGCCCAGATTGCTGAATTTATTTATGAATGTATTTATCTAGTTGCAGAAATAGTTAGAAGGACTGAATTTTACAGTATTAAATTCTGTGCACGATGTTTAAACCACAAGTTAAGCAGTGAGGGACCTCCAGAGAATCAAGCCTGTCTCCACAGCTGCTTTGGTTTTCATGCAGGATCAGAATCGATCAGAAAAACCCATCAGACTGTTCCTGGTCCAACACTGAAGAGCCTTCAGGTCCAGCATGAGCTACCTATTAACTGGATGTTATGCTTGACCCAAACTAAACCTGTCCATTTCTAGGACCCTTTTACCGCATCATCTGACACTGATGTTTCTCAAAGATCCCCCAAGAAAAGCAGACCTGCTGGATTTCCAAAGCTGACATTACCTGTATGTATTTTCTCTGAGTTTCATCGTTGAGCACGTGGGCCACGTGCTTGGAGAAAATCTTCTCGCGCCCCGTCCGCGCGTGGATGCCGACCATGGTGACACCGATGGGCCAGGGGGCATTCCCAATGGCCATCTGCAGGTAGGCATCATTTGCCTGGAGGAGGAAGGGCACCACTGAGCACCACAGGAACAGCACCAAGCAGAGCAGAGCATTTTTGCACTGCCAGGTGCAGTAAAACACCCATTCCAATCTCTCTGATCTGGTGTCATGGCACAGTATTAACCAGCTGCACAACGCACCTTCCCACACTGAACTCCGAGGGAAGCAAGGACTATGGACTTTCCCTCAGGAAAACAAAGGCACTGGACAAGGCAGTGTGGTTACCTTGATTAAAACTAAGGTTTACTCAGACTATTTCTAAATCAGCCATCTCTGGTTAAATTAAGTTACATTAGGCTACATTTGTAAGCATGTTTATATGGACAGAGCAGTAGCAGCAGTATATCAATCAGGAATTTCCCCATCAAGAGCACAGAGCCCGTTTTAAAGCTGTGAAGACAACACTCCTGGGGAAAAACAGGGATAAAACTCGAAGGGAAAATTAACAGAAAGAAAGGAAGAAAGAAGAATACAGAGCTTAAAAAAAAAAACCATAACAACTGAGAACCAGCAAGTGATAGATACAATTACAGAAAAAAACTGAAGGACGTGGCACAGGACATTCCTTCTCTATTAGAGAGCAGTCACAAAACTCACTGATAAAGAGTTCATTTATCACCTCCTATTCAGAAACTAGACAATAAGAAGTAGCAATCACAACCAGTGGGTGCAGATTCTTTCCAGCTGGCACTGAGCAAACTGGAAGGTGAGTAATGAACAAGGCAGGGGGTTGCAGACAGAGCTAAAAGCAAATCTGAAGAGGGGACAGGACTTAGTCACCACCTGCATGAGGCAGATTCTGAACAGTCTTACTCAAATACCTACTTGCTGACTTAAATATACTTTTGTGATGAAACAGTATGTGCACATGCAACCAAAGACCCTTGCAGGACTGTCACAACAGGGTTAATTAGGGCTGAGTGGACAACTTGCATTCTGGCATTTGCCTGCTGTCAATACATTGCTTTCAAAATTAAGATCTTTCAAACTTTTCAACCAACAAAGCAGCAAGAATTTGTGGCTGACAGTATTCATGAGGCTGCACAAAGCAAGCAGCAGGCACAAAGAGACAAGTCTCTTAGGAATCAAAATTGAAAAGGATGTGAGTATCTGTAAAAGCACAAGACCCATTAGCCTAATTAAAAAAAAAAACCAAAAACAGAACACCAAAACATCCAAATGTGTACTCAAGTCATCCAAAATCTCTCTGTAAAGTTTACTTAAAGCCAAGCACCTCCAGGAGAGAGAAGCACTGCTGATTAATCCAGAGATACACCACATTCCTGCATGCTCATTAGTTTGAGAAGGTCTTGGAAAGGGAATTGCCACATTATGATGACAACCAAGAGAAAAGAAATGCCTCAAAATAAAACCTCACTATCATACATCCCACATGTTCAGTTCTGCTTCCAAATGATTTGGATTAAATTTGCCTTAGGCCACATAAAGTTTTTTTCAGTATCAAAGGCAGGTTTGCTTCCTTACTTGACAAATTATGCCAAACCCTCACAAGAATAGTAAGAAATACTAGAAACTTAAAGGCAAAAACCAGCTCTGTTTCCTCTGCACACACAAGCTGCTTCAGCAAATGCTATTGGTGTTTGAGTTTCACTTCTGAAGGCAGTTACAAATAAAACCTAACACTGCCTTTGATCTTGGGTTCCTAAGTACTTCTGTCTGCTCCAGTGAACAGACTTTGTCCAAAAAATCTTCTTATTAACTTACCTCAACCTTACCAGGCCACCTAATGTGAGTGTAGACAAAGAAAGGGACAGTAACTCATATTCAGCCTCATATTCAGTAACTCAGTTTGCCTCAATTAATTCCTAATTAATTAATCATCAACACCCTATTGCTATTTATTCATTACCTTCATTTAACCTTAGATATCAGGTTTCCCCTAGAGGAATGCTCTACAACTTCATAAACCCATCTCTGAGAAAAATTTTCTTCATGTTTGTAAAGCTCTGTAGTTCCACGAACCTCAGAAGACCTTCTGTCAGGCTGTGGATCAAGCACTACTTGGAACCTAACATTTCACAGCCATTTTTCATTTTGTTTGGATAGATGTTGTATTTCCAGCTATGCATTTTCAAAATGAGAAAAAAATGGGAATGCTGAAGCAATAAACTCATTCTTTTACAACCAGACAGCATGAACATGATGGAAGAGTTCAAACATACCTTAACATATTCTCTTTGCAACATGAATTTAATAATATCTGTTATTGATTCTTTAATGTCTGCAGGAAGTGTCTACATGAGAGAGGGAAAAAAAAAAGAGATATATTTACTTCAGAATAGCAGCTCAGGAAAATCATCTTACTCAGGATTTATGCAAAGTTTAGCAACTACCCTTGCCTGACGACTTTCACAAAGGAAAACATGTTCATTATTCATATGAAGGATCTGAAGCAGGAGAGGTTAAGTGGTTACACCTGGTAGCTGATGGCAAAGTGCAAAATGCAACCCCAATTCTCTGTCATATTTTCAACCCAGGTGCTGCTTCAAACAACAGCTGGAAAACCAGTGGGTGGACAGATTTCACTGATGGAGATAAACTCAGAACTGGGAGTCAGGAGCTCTAGATACAGAAACTGTGACCAAGCAATTATCCCCTGTCCTTCAGCGAGGCTAACACTGCCCTGAAAGGGCACTAGTGCTAGGTACTTGGGAAGCAAAAGCTGAAGTGGCATTTAAAGGTGATTTACCCTCTTGCGGAGCTTTCTGAAGAGCGGCCTCAGGTAGGACTCAGTCTGTTTCTGCGTGGCGCTGTTCAGCTTCCCCTGCACGCCCCGTTTCACGTAGTCCTCCCTGGCATTCAGCTCCTTGGCCCAAACCCCCAGGAGGAACTGTAGGGAACAAGCACATCTGTGTCATGGTGCCATCTAGTGACTTCCCCGACACATCAGACGGAACACAGGGTTAAGTCACCAAGGCAAAATGAGTTTTTTGGAGAAATCTGAGTTAAGAAGGTAAAATCTCTTTCAGAAGGATAGGCAAGGAGGAACAACCCTCTTATCTTTAAATGTACACACACAAATTAAAGCTTCAACTCATGCTGTGACTTTGATCACCACAACAGTCACACAAGCACTGGCAGACTCGGCTGAGAGGCAAAACAAGTTTCTTGCCAGGAAACAAGGAAATAATTTCCTGCCATCCACTTGAACCTGTGGACTTCCTTTAAAACTCTCTAATTTCACTAACAGTATCGGGTGACATTCTAATTCAGCTTGGACTGTTCCAAGGAAACTCATCTGAAGGTTTTGATGCCACCATACTACACAGAGGCAACTACAGACAACTGCCTCAAATATCACACGAAAATCAAACCCGCATTTATTTTGTCTGGAAAAGCAGGACCAGATTTTGAAGAATGCTGCTCTCCCAAGAGCTCCTTCCCAGATCTGGCACAAGCCACTGTTGTGACTAACAAAGGCTATGGAGTGCCAAGCATTTCAAAAAACCCAAATCTTACACATAACATGAGTTTTTCCTCCCAAGCACCTGACACCCACTCTTTTATTCCCAAAATAAATCTGCATGGCAGTAATAATATGACACAGCTACAGAATAATTAGAGTCTGTTACCTTCAAGAACTTTGTTATGATGTCCATATCATAGTGATCATCACCCCGTCCTAAGGATTCTCCCAAAGCCTGGAACAGGGGGAAAAATGGGCCATTATTTTTACTTTGTCTAGTTTGCCAGCACCACTACAGCAGAGCATGGTTCACTGCACCACAGACTGCAATAAATTCCACCAGAAATCCCAAACACTGATCATGAAACAGAATGAAACAGCTACAAATGCTACTGAAATTCATTAATCTATTAAAAACATTTACAACACAATGCCAGTATGGTTATCTCTGAAAAGTCAATGCAACAACAGCTCTTCAGTCATTAACTCCTAAATAATTGGCATTTTTAGCAGCTGTCTGGCAGCACTGTATTAAGGGGAACTGTGGGTGCACTGCATTTTTTGAAATCCCCAAAGCCATCAATTAACCTAATTATTTTGTTATGCTGTTTCAATTCTCTGATGTACTGGGACTTTTTATCATTTAATTGCAACTATGAATTTGAGGGAACAAATCTGAAATAAAAACCCCAAACCAAGCAACAAACCACTAAAAAAAACCTCAGCTATATGCTCCAATACTCCACCTTCCTGCCAAAACCTCAAACCTGTAAATACTAACAGCAAGTTTTATAAATATTTTCCAGTAGGTATAGTTGGACTTATAATCTATTTCCATTGCTCTCACATTTCCAAAGGGAGTTTTGTTTTTAAAAATCTCCTAGATTTAGAGCCAAATTCAATGTAAGCCTTTATGCTCAAGGCAATGCAGTTGAAGTAGCACAAAATTAAGACACAGAGTTTTCAAACTTTCTAGAAAAAGATTGTTTGCGTGGCTGAAACCAAGCCTGCCCTACTACCACAAAAAGGGGTTACTTTGAGAGCTAACAGATCAATAAAATGCAGCTCCATTACAACTGCTGCTATCCATTCTGGTACTGCAATTACTTCAAACCAGAACCCCTGGCACCGTAACAAAAAACCCCAGACTATTTCTTAATAACAATGTATTCACTTCAGCTTTCAGTTATAAATCATATTATTTCTTAAACACATTTTTGAAAGGACGTTATGAAGATTAACTCCTACAAAGAGTTTTGAAGATTAAGGGTAAAAGTCCTCAGCTCAAGTTAATGTGCTTTTCAAAAAACACTACCCTGAAATAGCAGGTGTTGAATGCATTTCCTGGCACTCACTCTCCACTCACTCACACAGACACCACAGGATTCTTTCAGAACAGAGTAGCCATTTGCACTCAAGTTTCTGGGACACATTATCTCTGCACTTCCTATATTTCCTGCAGTCTGCCTAGTTCTGATGCTCTTTTTTTTGTTGTTTTTGTCCTAGATGTTTTCACATCAAACATTCTTTCTGTGTGTCTGTTTTTCAGAGTCTCTCTTCCTTGTACAGGGAAAATTAATTGGTACTGACCTTATTACTCTCTCAAATATTCATTGGAAAGACTTTGGAATTTATGAGCAGGTAATGTATTGCAATCACGTTCTCTACTTATGAAACCCCTGGAGAATGAATCTTAACTGTATCACTGTCTTTGCAGGCAACACCTGTTCCCTTTGGGATGAAGTGTTGTAAACAAAGACCATTTAAGTTTTCATTTGTCTTTTGTAGGCACCTACAGTGCAACTCCAGGCTTCGAAACCTAAATTTTCTCTTTAAGAATACTTCAGAATGCCTAAGTCAGCTGTTGAAAAGATAGCTTCAGGATTGTTCAAAGTTTTCTCACAGCAACATACTACATCCACCATCCCTAAATTATGATCTGTCCCATACTTCTAGTTCTTCAATAGTAGTATTCTCCTCATGGACTTTCAGATCATTCTGGGAGTCATCATCCCCTGCTTCTTGGCCGCCTACAATTTCATTCAGATACTGTTGATCAATCTTATCCAAAGCAGCCTTCAGGTCATTTCTCAGGCCCTAAAAAACAGGAAAGAAAAAAAAGACTGATTTACAAAAAAACTTCAAGTAAATAAAAGCAGTTCAGTACTGTCACTGTGAGCATCCAACTTCTGTTTAAGGTGCAAATTCTCTAAAAACATGTGTAAGGGTTTAGCCTAGTTGTTTGAATTTAACTGAACTCCAAGAACAGTTTCTGCTTCAGCACTAAACAAAAAGCAGGTGCATGAACTTCTGCAGTGGTCATAGCAGTGAAAAAGACTTTTCACAGTATTTGCACCAAAAAAAGCCTGGAGGGTGGAATCAGCCTCTAGGACTTTCTTCAAGTAGTTTTCTCCAAGCAATGCACTGAATCACCCCAAAACAAACAAAAGCCAGACCATAACCATCATCAGCTCTACAAACCTCCACATCTGCCCTGAAAAAAAGCTGTAAATAAGATAACAGTGCTAGACATAAAACAATTATGTTGTTTCCCTTTATTACAAATTATTTAAAAACAGCAGAATGTTTTATATAGATTCACTGTTTAAAACCCTCTCTTTAGAAGAGATGGTTAAAAAAAACAGAATCAGTTTAAAAGCATATATATAAAGTTAAAAGGTACTTTCAAACAGACCACAGAACTCGCCTTAGTCACAGTTGAAGGATTTGCCTTCTTGTCTTGATACATAAAATATAAAGCTCTATAAAGGAGTATGACATTTCTTACCCTCTGATAAATTCAGCCACTCCACAGGGAATGGATATGCAGAGTTACTTCCCTTCTTCCATCATCATACTTGGCTGTCTGAAGCATTTCTATTAATCATTTAGTTACTCTAAAAATGTCTGAACTGCAAGGCTGGTTGACTAAGCAACATGTAAAATCCCCCTAGACAGCAACAGGAGTGACTGAAACATTTAACAAAAATCCAGTACGACCCTATTTATGGGCTCTCCATTTCCTAATCCTGCTCCTGTGATTGATGTAGCTGGAGGGAAAGCTTTCATTGGCAGAGCTTTTATTTCGAGATCTGCTTATCTTTATTTT
Organism: Rhipidura dahli; assembly: GCA_013399225.1. NCBI lineage: Eukaryota > Metazoa > Chordata > Aves > Passeriformes > Rhipiduridae > Rhipidura > Rhipidura dahli. The sequence continues at coordinate 892,839 of VXAC01007361.1, forward strand.
AAAGACTTGGGGAGGAAAAGGCTTTCATTTTATGGGCAGCCCCAGGAAAGACATTTAAAACAATTCAGTTTGCCACAAATTAGGGAAGAAAATGCAAATTGTCACTCTGTTAGTAAGGTTGTACGTTTGGCTAACAGTAAATGCAGAACAAGCCCCAACTGCATCTCCTCACTTAACAGATCAGTTCTTAAGACAAAAGGAATAAATTAGTTATATCTTCAAGTCAATTTTTGAGTTGATGGCTACTTTAAAGGGAAGGGGGGGAAATGACATTTCCGTAACAAGTTATAGCTCTGGAATCCATGGATTTGAAAAATCATTTATATCCCAGAGAGACAGCACGCAGTCCTGCTCTTACTTACCTGTGCCTTCTCAGGGATGCACATAATCACAAAAACAGGACTATTTTAACATTAAATGACTGTTCTCTTCTCATTAACAAGCAGGGGCAGCGCAAGCTGGGGTATTAGTGCCACCTGAAAGTCCCTTTTCCAACTGACAAGGGCCTGGGAGGGTTCTAAGGCTGAGCTCTCTAACATAATTGTAATTGTGCACAAAACTCTGATATTTAACATAGTTTCTCAGCAGATGAATGACACAAGAACACATATTATTTTTGCTGTCTATTACTGCTTCCTCCTGAAAATTAACAGTTACTGAAAATGATTTTCAGTAACTTTTATAGGGTTATTCATTGATTATCCCACCACAAATAAGTAACTAAGAGCCAGTCTTACCTTGTTCACTTCAGGTGCAAGAATTTCTATCTTCCTCAGACGTTGAAATGCATCATAATCTGTTTCTCCAAACAGCCTGATGGGCTCACCCCTCTCTCGTAACCTCCTGATAACCTGAAAAGAATCAAAGCACTTCCTGATGCATAAAGGAAGCAAAATAAAATCCAGAATGACAGATTTATTTACTTTGCTTACAATAACAAGCTGAGCTGGACTGGAGAGGAAATGGCAATATTTTAAGCAGTAGAAAAATGTTCCAGACACTTTACAATCTAAAATTCCCACGGTATTTCAGTGAAAGGTCATTCCAAATACTACCAATCCAAATTTTGCATAAAAACACAAGCTAGGAACTTCTTCCTGCTCTGGCTTGTTTAAACAAATAAACAAAAATCACCTCTCTGGCAGAGCATAAAAACCATTTTCAAAATCACAAAGGAACTTGACAATTATCTCACTCACCTATTTGTCTTGGCAATAAAAATACTAACTGGGCTGCAGGTTGTCCCAGCACAGCTAGGAGATGATCTGCTGAAAACCCCCATCATTAACCATTTGGGAAATAATTAACCATTTGGGAGTCCCATAATTGAATGGGACAGTTACTTTAAAAGTAGATACAACAGAAGTGAAAAAGCCTCCCTCAACTTGATTCAAACCTCAAACCAAACACAAAACCAACATATCCCATTACAAGTCCTGTGAAAAACTGAATATCCTGCCAAATTAAGGGGACATATGACATGCTTGGATGACCTCAGCTGTGAATTTCAGTATTTCCAAGATTAGAGTGTACTCTGTACTTCTGAATTTCCTGCTTCTGCTATGGGGTATGGATCTGTTTGTGAACTTAAACCCACATAGGCATTTTTATCCTCAGAAAAGGCAAAGAACATCCCAGCTGCTCTAGCTTTAGGACTGTTTCTTCTAGAGGCAAAGGTGAACTTCTAAAATTTAGCTTCTAAATTTGTGTTCACACCAATGAGTTACAAAGGAAACAAGCTCAGGGAAAAAAATCTTGGAAAAAGTCAACATGCCATCTTCAGTACTATCCAAGGATAATGCTGATACTCAGGGTATCACTCTGAAAGAGCTGGAAAATGTTACACAACATCTGTGTAAATCCCTATAACAGAGAGGCTTAAACCATCTATACTTCCTATGCATTCAACTGGACAACAGACCCATGATAAGCAAAGACAATCATTAATGGCTGACTGCAAAAATGCAAACTTATTATTTAATAAAACTGCCATTAAAAGTACAGTCCACTGGATGAAAACAACCCTAAAAGAGATGCATTTGCTGTAAACTCAAGAAGTCTGTTTACGGTGACTGATTTTACCTCCTGCCTGGAAAGAGTCATTGGTAACTTTTCCTCTGCCAGTTCAAGTTCCAGCACTGGATTTGATGTAGTCAGTGGCTTCTCCTCCTCTTCCTCCTGCTGTACCTATATTCAACAAACACAGTCAGTCACGAGCAAAGGAAACAAACCCACATGTTGATGAGAAATGATGGGAAGATACAGAACTCTAGAACACAGACTTTAATATGACTATATAAACCTTTAGTTTCATAGTTTTAGGGTCCATAACAGAATCTCACAGAACAATAAAAGTTCTTGATAGTACCAGTAATTAACTAACACTTCTGCAGGTTGCAGGAAGCAGTCTCTCCAGCAAACAGAAAGGACAATTGCTAAAGTTTGGCTGTCACTTTAGCAGGCAGATGCCAGCACTGGTGCCAAAAATAGCAAATCCACCATCTGCCTGTTGATTCCTGCTCCTGTTCCATCCTCCCTACCCATGCAAGACCATTTGCATTGCTGGGTGATGAACCAGAAGGGGGAAATGATTCAAAGAGAAAATAATCTGAGAAACACAAATACTGGTACTGTTCTCCATCGCTTTACTTCCTCACCCAGACTCCTGCAACCAGCACATGCACAGACACAAGGAGAGGAAGGAAAACCCCAGGGCAGAGTCAGAGTGGAGCTGCTTCTTCCAGTGTCAGTTACAGTGTTTATTACCTACAGCTTCAGCAAGCTTAGCATGATTAGCAGCAATCCACAGTTTCCCTTGGGTCTTGAGATGTAATGCACCTCTCTAACCGTTTTTTTAGGTAATGCACCTCTCTAAAAACCTTGACAGTTTCTTGCAGGTAAAAAAAAAAAAAAAAAAAAAAAAAAAAAAAAAAAACCACCCCNAAAAAAAAAAAAAAAAAAAGACACACCTCCTCATAGGAACAGGAAATCATTAATAACTCTTAGTCTAAAAGAAGGTCCCTGAATCAAACAGAGAATTCCTTCTTCATTATTCAATATTTTAATAATGCAAAACAACTCTTTGATCAAAGTAACTTTGAGACAGCAGCCATGTAACTACAGTTCCCTGTATAAGCTCAAATTCAACGCTTCTGACAGCAGGAGCAGATTGCTGGTGGCAATATTCTTATAATAAGGAAACATCTCCAGTGTTCACTCATATCTTGTTTTTTCTCAAATTTCTTATTAGAATTTATTTCCTTTCTGTTCTTGCTAAAAGGGAAACAATCCAATTAATCCTAGAGCACCCTGCAGCATTCCCTGTGCGTGGGCAGCCTGGTTTTGGGTTGATCAGTTTGAGGAAGGTACCGGACAGAATTTTTTTTTTTTTTAAAGAGGCTTTTGTATTCTTTCAGGCCATGGTGCCAGCCTTGTACTCAGGTGTCAGTGTGACTCCATGTGCCTGAAAGGATCCTTGTCTGGGGCTCCAGCTACAAGATTCAGCCACAGATCTACATTCAATGCTGTATTAGCCAACACAGAAAAAAATCAATCCTACAACCATAGATATTTGGAATGAACAAGGGAAAGACAAATTAATGTTTAGCACATAAAGGGAGGGAGAAAATAAAACTTCCATCAATGCAGGGAAGGAAGAATTGACAGGGGACAGAAAATATGGAAGAACGGTGTAAAAATATTTTTTTAAAAATATACTCCCACGGCAGAAGGTATATACAAATTTTAACTTACAAACATTCTTGAAATCATAAAGAGACAGCAACACTGGGAGAAAAGATTTGATCCACTCTGTCAGCTGGACTCCAAGTTATAAGCAGTATCTTTACCAGAGTTATTTTTGTTTCAGTGCTTTCTTCAAGCAAGGGAATTATTCCTATTTATTAACTCTAAGCAAAGTAAAAAGGCACTTGAATTCAAAAAGAAAGCAGTCTGTGTTCCATGTCTCATTAACAGAGTAAAGAACAAATGCAGAAATGTGGGAGGCTCTAAACAGATACTAACTTTAACAAAGTAACTTATTTTAAAACCATTACATTTCTCACCAAAACTGGTGCTGCAGCAGCACAGGTAACACCACTTTAAACACATCAGGTTCTGAAAAATTCAAGCTAATGCTCAAAAAGGCATCAGGCAGCCATTTCCACTTGGAGGAGTGACTGGATTCACAGAACTTTCCCATGACTTTCTGCTGCATATTCCAAGAATCGTTTTGGCATTGATATTCAAATATTCACAAACAGATCAAGGTTTCAGAATAAGTCACTAATTGGGTAAAGGTCACTTGAAAACAAAGCTCCCATTTGTGCCCTCTAACAGCAAACAAGATTATGAAACTGTCTTCCCCAGGGAATGCATCCCCCCTCCCAGACACCCGGCAGGCAGGCAGGCAGGCACACACACTTGTAAAAGACAACATTCTTTCCTCTTCAGTAAACTCTTGCCCTGACATCACTCCAAGGCAGATAAAGCCTTCTAGATCACCCATTTGTTGCAAAATGCACCCGAGGTTACCAATTGTTTCTAATATTTTGCCAACAAGAACATAAATGCTGTTGTTGCACAGCTTCAGTGCTGGGTGGTTAATGGCCAAAACCCAACACAAATTTATGAGAGTTGGCAGATCTTTTTGATGCACACCCACACTATACTGATTTCTTTCTGACATTCTGACAATGATGCTTGGATACAATTATCCAAATGTATCCATTTATCTCAATAAGGGGAGGAAGGTGTCTATATCAGATCCAGTGTTCATGCCTAACAGCACAATTTAAAAAGGAAGACAAGCTTTGATACCAAGCCACTTCATGCTTTCCACAAATAAAAAAACGACAACAAAAATAAATAAAAGCCAAACCATAACATAAACTTAAGTAGCTGTATGTCATGCATATCTTTTTCTGCATTGAAAATGGTTTTGGAAAGTCATACCTCTCCAGGTGGCTTCTCATTTACAGGCTAATGTATAACATTAACAGATTGAACAAAGAACAACGATTATCATTAACAACATTGATACTGCTGATAAAAAATGCAGACTTCAAAATAAACACACCAAGTCCAGGAAAAACAATTTCCATACCTTGTAGCCACATCTCTGGAAGTAGGCCTCCTCTTCCTTTTTAGCTAACTCACTGCGTTTGAAATACTTCTTATTTCCCTAAAAGAGAGGAGAGCTGTTACCAGTCCACAGTTTTGCACAGCTGGGCAAAAATGGCTCAAACATTCTTACTTGGCTTGGTGAATTCAGCTACATCCTTTCCCAGAGATGGCTACACTGCCAAAGGGAACTACTTGGAAACACCTCTGAAATCAGCAATATAGAGTTATTCTGTAGTATATATGTATAAGCAGAATTAAAAGTACAATGTGCTTACCAGCACTCTAGAAAACACAAGTTTTTTGTCATGTAAGGCCTTGGTGATCACTGGTGTAAAGCTTCACTTCAGACATGCACAACCAGGCCCAGGTCGTTTAGATAAATCATACAAAACGTATCATTTGACATTAAACCAAGAAGGTGTGAGAAATCACGTTTGTACAGTATATTTTATAAGCTTGCTTGCAGCACCTTTGTAGATATGTGCCTGAAAAGACATTTCAGACACACGATAGCTGGAAAATGTGATCACCCCGAAGCATTTTCCTTGATAAGTACAAACTACGACTTCTTCCTTCACGCTTTGCCTGACACACAACAGCCTCTGATGGCAGCTCCCTACCTCAGCCTCTGACACCAAAACTCAAAATCAGGCACCCCTGAAAGGGGTTCTGCTGCACTTTGGGGGTTTTTAGGCACATACAGCACTCAGACCCAACCCAGATATGGGGTTTTTAGGCACACACAGCACTCAGACCCTACCCGGGTATGAGTTTTTAGGCACACACATTGCACTCTGTTATCCCAAGATAGCGCTGACTTTTCTCATCTCTCGGTGCCGGAAACAAACTAAACCAGCGCCAAAAAGCCAGGCTTCATCAGAGCCCCCCAGACTCCTCCTGGCTCTACCGAGCCCATCCTGGCTCATCCCGTGTTTGGGAAACACGGCCCTAGGCCGCTCCGTGCCCCCCTCTCCGGCCCTTCCCCGGCCGCTCCCGCCTCGCTCCCGCCGCCCTCCCACGGGCCCACACCCCAGGCGGCTCCTGGTCTCCATGCCGGCCGCTCTCACCCCCAGGAGCTCCTTCTCCTCCAGCTGCTGGCGCTTCCTGCTGATCTCGCGCTTCAGGATGTCCATGGCGGCCTCGGGAAGTGCCGCAGGAAAACAACACCGTCACTTCCGGGGAGGCCGCGCCGCCGCAGGGCACCCCCTGGTGGCTGGGAGGAGCGGCGGGGGGGTGTCAGTCCCTTCTCCCAAGTGACAAGCGACAGACCGAGAGTAGATGGCCTCAGGTTGTGCAAGGAGGCGTTTAGATCGGATTTTAGGAAAAGCTGCTTCAATATCCATGTAATATCATACTGCTGTTGGAAGCAGATTATTTAAAGTGATACATAGACAGTATAATGACAGTAATTATGAGACAGAGACAAAATATAGTTGCTTTCTATCAAGGAATGTAGCAAAAGAGGTGGAATGTGACTTTTACAGGGGTCTTTCCCTGTTTTAGTACAGCTGGTTTTACAAAGGGGTGTTACTGACACATTCTTTAAAAAGAGTCTGCATGTAATTTATTCAGCTGTCTTCTCTGTTTAGCTTGAAAAATCTTTGGGGAAAAGTCTCTCTGACTGTGTGTTTGAACAGTGCCTCATGCAGTGGGCCTTGGTTGCAGATGACAGCTAATATCATATAAATCATGGCCTCAGGTATTAGGAAAAATTTCTTCTTCAAAAGTGTTGTCAAGCCCTGGGACAGGTTGCCCAGGACAGTGGTGAAGTCACCATCCTGGGAGGTATTTAAAAGGTGTGTAGGTGTGGGACATGGGGACGTGGTTATTGGTGGACCCGTCAGGATTAACAATTGGATTTGATGATTTTAGAGGCCTTTTCCAACCTAAATGATTCAATGAGGCTGGTTACTGCCTGGCCACACAGGGTGCAAATGCCATGTAGGAAGGTGGGCTGCCTGTGATGTCTGGTATCTCTTCAGGCCTAGAAAACTGAGGTTAACTGGTAGAGACTGAGCTCCTTAGTGTGCACATCCCAGAGCTAAATGCTTTCATAATCAGGTACTCAGCATTTGTGACACAGGTAGTAACATCAAGAAATCTCTTGTTTTGCTTATTTACCTGATTTTCTCCAGCTGTTTCCACCCTGTGGCTTGTAAAGTCCAAGGGGTCCAGAAAATGCTTTGCAGAATGAGTGAGCACAGCCCGTTCTCACTAGGCTTAAGTTGATCAGGGATATTTATACCCTGTTGGAAGCGAAGGCCACTGAATACTGAAGGGTGGAAGTCACTGTAGCTTTAGTTCCTCAGTTTTGTTTAGGAGCAGCCTGGCTGCTGGCAGCACCTCTGTCTCCTTTTGCCACTTCCTATGGCACACAGCAACTTCTCCCTCCCTAGGTCCTCCCAGATGTTTTTTCACCTTTAGGTCCTCAGAGATTTCTTCCTTGCCTTTCTGTGTTGTAAGCTGCATTGCTGCAGTAGCTATTTTGGAGAGCTGTAACAACAACTGGCTTTTCACCCACTTTAGATAACCTGAGCTGTGTGCCACGGCTCTTCCTTGCAGAAAATGGCACATTGGTTTACAGGGGTTGTTTAACCCCAGGCTGGAGAGTTCTGGGCTTAGAAGTCGTGTTCTGCTTTACCTCAGGCATGAATGCAATCATTTTGCAATGAGGAAGCAGGAACAGTCCTCCTACACTTTTCATAGTTCTCTAGAAGGAAATTATATCACATCTGATGGTGATAGAATCCAAGAATGACTCTGTATGAATCCTGGGGAAATGTGCCCACATTTGGATAAGGACATAAGTCAGGAGGCTGTAGGAATACTCTGTAGTGGACTTTATAGTAAATGAATCCAGATGCTTATGTCAGAGTGCCAGCTGCCCCCTCAATTTACTCTAGAGTACACACAACCTTAGACCTTGCTTCATTTCCTGCTCCAGTCTGACATTGGCCTGGTTTTGGCACAGATACAGTTAATTTTCTTCCTAGTACCTGCTGCAGTTCTGTGGTTTGGATCGAGTATGAGAATAACTGATAACACACTGAGGTTGCTAAGCAGAGTTTATACTAAGCCAAGGACTTTTCAGCTTCTCACATCCTGCCAGCAATGAGACTGGGTAAAACAAGGCGGCCAGGACAGCTGACACCAGATGAGTTCTCTCCCACATCCCTCTGTGGCTGAGGGAGAGTGAGAGAGTGCCTGTGCACTAGCTGGGATTAAACTGTGACAGACATTATATCTCAATTAGAGACAGTACAAAAGGAAGGAGGAAAGCCAACTCACACATGGTATTCATGAGAAAGATGCAGTTACTGACAGGTGACTCTTAGACCAAAGATCTCCCAGTCTACAAAAAAACAAAACAAAAAAGGTGTCAGAGAGGGGTAAAAGGGACAAGGAAGCAGCTGACTAGTTTATGTTGGTGAAACAACTTTGGCAAGGTTGGAAAGTAATGGTGAACCTCTAAAAGGTGCCTAAAAGTTCACTACCAATGACTCAACTTTCCACAATTGCTCTTTTTCCAGTACTCCTGATTCTGTTCTCTCTTGCCTCCAAATCAAAGTATCCTGTGATGTAAATCCCCTCTGTGATCAAGATAGTTGTCTTGTCCTATGGACAAGAAGTGGCAATCTACAGAGCACTACATCTCCCAAGAGTTACTGTATGCATGCAAACGTGGTTATGTTGGTTCTGTTTTCCTGAGGACACTCACCAATATCTCCCCGAAGAAAGAAAGGGAGAAAAAAATCTTTGGTGTCATTCATCCATTTGAGAGTTCTCTTTCTGAAGAGATTACAAAACCTTATGACGAGATCCAGTCTTGCTTCCTGTCTGATCTCCAGGATGGCAAATCTATTTTGCTCCTCTTTGCCTCGAGGTCAGGGCAGCATTTTCTGAGAGACATGGTTTGTTGAGATGGTTGGGTCAGGTCTTGGCTGGACACTGAAGCCCTTCTGTTCCTCAGTACATGTTCCCAAGGCTATATCTGTGCTGGCAATTCATTATGGTCCCTGCCTGCTTTGTTATGGATCCTTGGCTCTAGGGTGGATATCTGGAGCTCCACTTGCCAGACAAACTCAGGGTGCACATGAAAGCTCACAGTGTGAGATGTCATCCTTGTTCAAGTTGTTCAACACAATGGAAACTGTTCCTCCACACTGCAAAAGGGTTTCTCCAAGTCACCTTTGTTCTGAGGAGCCCTCAGAGTGCGGAAACTGTTTAACTGTGTTGTGAAAGCAGACAATTCCTTCCCTGTGCCAGTCCCTCATCCATGCAATGATCCCTTAAATGACGTCACTGCATAAGATATTTTTAACATGGTGAAATGTGTGCTTTTCCAAGCTGTATTTCAAATTATCAGTTTATCATATATGGCACTACTCTACTCATTAGAGACAACTAGATCATTACTATAAATCCAAAGCTTGACTACTTGTTTTCTACTGCTACTGTTTTGCTTTTTAGGGCAGTCCTGCTGGTTTGGTACCACTGTGGTTGTGCATTTCTGTCTCTCATGTGATTAATAAATATATTTGCTGTCAGGGCTGTAGTCAGGCCTTTAAGCTCTCCCAAAACCACTTGCAGAGTCTTGAGAGCTCCCAACTCGGATCTGGAAGCAATAGTATTACCCATGTTTTCCCTAGATCCTGGTTTCCATAGACCTCTGGAACAACCCCACAGAGTTAACTGCAAAGCTAGTTTGAGGTCATTTCCTTCACAACATTAAATATGAAATCAAGACTGGAAAGGGAAATCTAGAAGTTATTTAAAATCTTGGAACATTCATAAGAGCCTTGTAAGCAATAGAAATACAAGCATAAAACATACATGAGGTGTTTCATTCCAATTTCTTGCTGGTTAAGTGATTGCTCAGCTTTATCTGCTGCAAGCCAACTGTCAGCCTACAGACAGATTATTGAAGGCAGCTCAAATAACCCAGTTTCACTCAAATAACCCAGATGTCATCTATTTGCCAAAGTGGTAAAACGGATGAGAATAATTTTGACTGCTCTCAGTGGTTGTATTCAGTTTACATTTATTTGTTTACAGGTTGTATCTTTATGGACATCCAGTTTCACTTATCTATTTGATATTAAAACAGGGGAAACCCCCAGTTCAGCCAGCATATGCTTTCACTTGCATACAGGAGGCACAACTGATGCCTTGCAGCACACCAAGATTGCAGAACTCATTTCAAGTAACAAGGGCACAAGATGACTCTTGGAAACCCTTTTCAGATAAATACATGGTTCCTTTTATTCATCTTCAAAACACTATACCAAAAAGGACAGTGGATAAAATTGCCTTTACACTATGACTAAGTATGTCTACTTCTGGTAAAGGGAGCTCCACACCCAGTCTCAGTCTTTTTTTATTAAAGCAGTCCTTAACTTTTTGGGAGGGATTAACCCACTCAATTCCCCATTCTTTGTCCCCACATTTACTTTGCTTACAGGTACCTCCAGCTTGTCATATCCACAGGGCACCTCCAGCTGTTCTATCAGACATGTTAGTATTTCTGCTAAGGATTGCAAACTGCACTTCCCTACAATTCTGACACTGGGGATGGGCCCATCCCCTCCATTTAATCAATTTAAGCCACTCATACTGGGCTTTCACTTTCTTACTTACCTTTCCAAACAGCACACAATCTCCAGGAGGTCACAATTGAAGAAACATTCAGCTAGAAGGATGACTGAGGAAGAAATTGGGGATAGCACTCCACCACAGGTGTCCAAATCCCATTGGCAAAGACAAGGAAAGCTCACGGGGGTGGAAGTGGCAGAAAAAATTCCCACATTTCTAACAAATGTAAGTCTTCCAAAGAGTATGACATCTGTGTATCATGAAGGTGGCATATGAATTTGGTTTGTTTTGCTTTTTAAAGTATCACTTGATTAGTTGTCATGGCAAGTCAACCCCCGCAATTCCTGTCTGCCAGGACACACCTCTGTAATGCACTTAGTTAGGAAAGTAGTGACATGCATATTGGAGTTACTGGTTAGTAAGGCTAGTGTGGCTCTTAGAAACATGCTTGAAATAATTGTCTGACTGCTAATTATCCTCTGGTTTTGACAAAGGAGTATTTATAAGCATTGTTTAGGTTCTCTATAGGATGCATGAGTCTTTCCTATCCCAGCAGCTTTATTATCTGTAAAACTGAGATGGTGTAAAAACTCATTGTTGCTTCTAAAAAGCTTTGCATTTAAGAACAGCTAATTATTGCCAAACTGGCTCATATGTGAGATATCAGAGGAAAATTCTGTTGTTTCAGGAACAGTATTCTAGCTCAGCTTTTGGCACTGTGTCATCAGAGTCCCTAATGAACTGGTCCCAAGATGTCACTAGGGAGGCTGCACTTTTTTGACAGCAGTGGCCATTTCTGGCTGTTAAAGAATCCAGCATATCTTGCAGGAAGATGATCATGCTGCCTTTTTTTGTTGTTTTGGTTTTTTGCTGTTGTTGGTATTTTTGTAGTTGTTCATTCTAGCCCTCCAGCAGTGCAGGGCAAATGATGTGAAGCATTGAACATCTTTACTCCCAGCATCAGTCTGCACTACACATACCTAGCCAACAAACTCTTTCCAGGAAAGGTGTAGTTGCAAGACTAAGCCCTGCAAATGCAGACTGGGTTGTCAAACTGCATGCACTGAGTTTTAGATCCATACAATTGTCTCTTCCTTCAACCTTCCCCAAAGCAGGATATACAGTTAACATCCCTTGGGTTGGAGACATTTTGGCTGTATTAACAGACACCACCACCCAAAACACCAAATAGATCTTGTTGGATGTTAGAAAAGCACATAAAAACATGTATTTTTTCCACTTTAATGTGAATAGAAGATAAATGGTTGAGCATAAATTGTACTTCTGAGTTCATTAGCTTCTATTCAACACAGGCAAGAAATCTCTCAAAGTTATTACTAAATGATCACAGTTTTGTGTTGTCAGTTTGATCCCTGCAGGATGTGTCCATCTCAGAGAAAATGCCCATGCAGGTGCACTGGCTGCCTCAGCAGAGAGGTCAGGGATTGAATGGGTGATGGAGTCTTCAGTATCTACACATCTCTAAAGGTAAATCCGGGGGGGGGGGTCACATTAATGAAAGTGCTGCTGTATGTATCTTACTGCTGAATAAAAGTACCATTTTCAGATGTTGTCAGTCTGCAACCTGACAGAGATTTAAAATTCCCATAATCTCTCTTTAAAAAGTGCATGTGTGAGTAGATTTTGAACTCCATTGTACCTTGCAATGAAATTTCTTTTTTTTAGAACTGAAAAGCAGGCAGGTGGTTATGAATGTGTCTGAAACTATTTCTCCAGCCTGAAATGTAAGTACTGTTGGAAAACATTTAGGAAAATAGAACATCTTAGTGGGAGCTGCAGCAACTTTTCATGAATTTATTTTAGCTTGCATCAGTATTCTGAGCTACAGGGATTATAATTTAGTAGGGAAACTCTCATTGGGAGAGGGGATTGTTGGCGTCGAGGCAGCAGCCCTGTGAGTTGACAGGGATGCTAATATAGCCACGGCAGAAGTTTAGAGAGCAGATCAGAGCAGCTGGGTGGGCTGATAGAGAGGATCAGGGCAGCCCAAAGGAGCAGTAAGAGGATCCAAATAAGTGGATTAGTAGCATACCAAAGCACATATTACTTTTAGTTTTCAAACTCCCATTGATTTTACTGCAAGTGCATTTACTAATGTGTGGCAGGAGAAACGGAAGAGGATCAAAGCAGAATTGAGACACAGAGAGCAGGTCCCTGTGGCAAGCTGGAAACGGCGAGAGGCTGGGCTGGGGAGCACAGCACAACATTCCCGCATAAGGCTCAGTCAGGACTTAGAGGAGGACGGCAGCTGCCTGGGCTTCATCCCACAGCCTCAAGGAGCTGTCTAACGGTGTTAAATGCTTTTGTTCCTGCAGCTGATGCTGCATTCGTTTTCCAGCCGTAGCTCCAGCGATTGCATGGCTACACTCTTACGTCGGCCTTCAGCTGCTGTGACTGAAGCAAACTGACACAAAAATGGAGGTGTGAACAGCAGCATGACCCTCTTGGAACTCTCCCTAGCAGGAGGTGCATTAGGCTGCTGGACCTGAGCTGAGCTTGCTGCAATTTGTGCCTGCAGCATTCATCAGAACTGGGACTGCTGACTGCTGTGCTTGGGCTGCCATGATTGACATTGACTCCAGGATGACCCAGAGCTCACACATGCCCTTTCCGAGGATATCAGCCTGGCTTTACACTTCATCTCTTAGGCAGAGGTGGTAGTGATGCAAAGACACATTCAGACTAAAATTTCTAAGCACTATGACTCTTTATATAGCACAAAAATTCAAATTTCTAGGCAAAATAGCAAGCCCTACTCACATTGTCCTCAGTTCTCTCAAAGCACTTGGGTTGTAAGGGCAAAATTAGGGCAGTTCATGTTTCTCCATGTTGCAGAGAAGCAGAGGATGTCCACGTATATGGGCAGATTTCTTTTACTCTTCCGCATTCTCTTTCATAAAAAATAGCTTTGTTGACACCCTTTCTTCTTCATCCTTCAACCATATCTGTTGCTTAGACACCTTGCTCTCCTCTCCACTCCTCCCAGAATTCAAATCCAAACACTGGTTTGTCCTAGGGAAGACTTAATACCTTAATACCCAATTATCCCACAAGTATTGGATCAGAGTGGATGACCATCAAACTTTGACTCTAAGACTATGGTGCCCTTCCTTGCTGCCTTAGTCCAAGCTGTACATAAAGTCACAGCAGGGGGGAAAAGTTCAACCTTAGAATCAAAAGGGGGTTTGCATTCTGACATGGAAGTATTCAGAGGGTTTGTGACTGCACAAAGAACACTTTGTACATAGATTCAGTTATATTCTTTATTTTTGAAACAGTTCTGGAATGTTTTGGTCTCCCTGAGCTGGCAAACAGATGAAAACATTGGTCTGTCCTGTAATTTTTTTCTTTAAAATTTATATGAGAAAGATTAACAAGCAGCAGAATGGACAAGAAGGCATTTCAAAACTGTGTTCCAAAGGAAAAAGAAAGTAAGGACACAGACATGAAATGTCAAGGACTGTGACTCAAATGGTACAGGAAAAACTTTAGGATTGGAAAACAAGTGAAACTGCACTTCTGACTTCAGAATTCTTCAGGACATCCAGACACCTTTCTCTCTAATGACCCTGTCCTTGGATATGCCAGTCTGAGAGCCTGCTGAAAGGAAAGGTTCGTAGTAAGATAGCAGAGCACAACATGGCCTATTGTCAGCTTGGGAGCTAAGTACTGCCCACATATGTCATATGACTACAAAACTACCACTGGAAACACTACTACAGTTTATAAAATCCTCAGTGCCATTCATTACACATAACTAACCAAAATAGCTCAGCTATTAACCTGTCACCTGTGCAGCTCCTGATCTCCAATTTACTTCTTCACCCTTCTCCTGCTTCCTAATACCACATGGAACCTCGTCAGGGTCCAAGATGAGTGGTAATCATGGTGCTGTTAATATGACAGTCAGCAGCCTCTTCCCACTTCACACAGCCTCACATGGATTCCTTGACACTGGACTTTAAGCCTCAGACCAAATCATTGAGTTTATGAGACTTTCTCCAGTATAATTTTTCCAACTGAAAAGCTGAAGGGGTTCTTAGTACATTCATTTAATTCTCCTCAGCTCTAGGACTCTTTAGTCATCTTTGTCCTACACCATCCTACTTCTGAATAATAAAATATTGTAATGAACTGGACACACCTGGAAACAAAGAAAAAGACTAGGACATGCTGTGTGAAGAGCACTGCTGCTCTTAATACTGAAATACTACTAGATTTATTATATTTAATTGGTTAGCTCATGATCTGAAATGAAAAACAAAAGCATTTTACACACCAGAAAACTGTTGGGAAAAATACTAACAATTAGAATGGGAAGGGGATATTTTGCAAGCAATTTGAAGCATAATAAAATGTTAACTAAGAAATAATCAGTGATGATCATACTGACTTGGGACATGTTGCAAGATAAAGCCCTCATTTAGTTGGGTAATTTCATGGTATTTTGCAAAAACACATTACTCAGTTAACGTCTGAGGAAATACTTGAAACCATTCATGAACATATACAAAATGCTCAGAATTTTTCATATTTTCACCAGGACAAAAGGACCGAAGGGTTCTTAATATGTAATAATAATTACATTATACCAAGACAGAAACTGAAATAAAAGATGAAATTAAAAGCTGTCTGCCCCCCAGAGCCAGTGTGCAGTTTTTCCTAAGTCACTTGGCTGCCACAGCGATGCAGCCAGCAACTATCTAGGGTGACACAAGGCAGCCATTCTAATGGGATAAAGAGGACTTTCATCTCTGCATTTCTCCAGCTGGAGTAATGCAATGGTGGCCGGTGATAAACGAGCAGATGATCCCAGTCCAGTTTTAGGATGCCCACCCCAAAAACACCCCACAACAGGCTCATAGCTCCCAGTACAAGGGAGCCTTCCAAGTTTGTGTAATTTTCTCTAATTCCCAGCTGAGAAACATCAGCAGTGCAGGATAAAAAGCTGTTTCCAGCTGCTGGATCCTCCGACGTGTTGTGTGGATAACTACAAGAATTTGACCTAAAGTCACCTTGTCCTAGTTTCTAGTTCACTTTTATGCAGATGAGATGGCAGGATTGGGGCCGTGGTATCCACAGTGGCTCATACTTTCAGAAATGAAAACTGCAAGATTTATTCATTTGAATGACCACAATTAGGTTAGCTTGCAGGATCAGGCTTATTCTGCATGAAAAGGATGGATCTCTCCAATTCACAAAAAGGAAAATGAGAAATACTGGAGAAAAGGAGGATGTGCTAACCCTTGTAAAACATTACTGGAAACTGTATCGCCCAGACTGAAATGTCACTTCAAACCACGAGTGTCCCTTTAAGCAAAAACATCAGCACAGGGAAGGAAGAACTAAAAGGAGTAAGAGAACAGCTGATAAAACACTGACATAACTTTTTCATAAATTATACCCCAAAATGTTTCACAAAATTGAGTAACAGAGGAAAACAGAAAAGATGTTTTTATTTTTGTAGCAGGATGAAGCCCATCATGTGAGCTGAACAGTAAATGAGGGCCTTATGCTTTATAAAAATTCTCCTATTGTCCCAGGAAGGATGAGAGTCAAACAAAATGGTTTCTGCTCTAAGTCTTGTAAATAAAGTTAGTTAGCAGACAGGAATCAGCAGACTGTTTTGAGAAGGAAAAAAAAAATACTTTTTGTAGGAAAAATTTAGGCATACTGCTGCTGCATTTCAGACCCGACTTCATTGCACTGTACTAGAGATTAATTGGACCCACACCACCCAGCAAACAGCATATGACATCCATCTACCTTTGCTGCTTCAGCATCCTCCCAAAAATATATAATGCAGGATTTTAAATAGTACATTAGCCCAGTTTCCTTTCACAAAGTCTTACAGAGAAGTTTAGGAAAATTCCAAAAGTAGCATATTGATTGCCTCTGGGATTTTCCACTTAGCAATTTAATAGAAAATTACACCCCTACCCAATCTGTGAGGTTTCCATAACCTCCCTCGTGAATTTAATTTTCCAGCATATAATAAATTTTACCATTAGGCATATTTTCTGATATTGCTTCACCATTAAGGCTATTTCCCAGTTTGGCTTTTCAGAACCACGTATACCCTCTGTGTGGTGTCTGGATGGAACCTTGCACGGGAGAATTCAGGTCTGACTATATCTATGCACACAGTTAGGATACAAATCACTATTGTTAGTATTCAATTTGCTTGCCTCCTGCTAATTTTATTTCATTATTCCGAGTGATAGGGTCAGTCAATATTACTGGAGCTAACGGGATTCTCCTGGGTACCCTGAGGAGACCAAGGCAAGATCTGCATTTGCATCTGTTCAAGTAGGCGTGTGTAAGTATCACATACTCTTCTCCTTGTCACAACACAGTCTGACTACATGTAAAACACAAGATGATGATCGGAGCTGTGTTTGCAGTTATCAGTAGTCATAACTGTAAACGCTTGGGTCCTTTCTCTACAGGCAACAGGCAAAAGCACTCTCGGCTGCAAAAAGACCCCACTCCACCCGCAGTGAATTTAGCACAGAGAGCGAACTGAAAGTGTGGCTGAAGGCGTCAAGTGGTGAATAAATCAAAGCACTAATTTCAGCTGTGTTTGGGCGAGCCGTATGGCTGCGGTGACCTCACGGTGACCGTCGGGAGGGTTGCCAGACGCCCTAAATCTCGCTCCTCTGGAGAAACAAGACTCTTCCTCTCGCTAAGGCGATCCAGTTTTTGGCTGAGGCACTCTTCCTCTTGCTAAGGCGATACAGGTTTGGCAGAGCTCACCATCCCTCAGCCCAGCTGGCGGCTCGGCGCTCTCATCCAGGCCTCGGTCCATGACACCAGCGGACACATCGCTGCGATAATCCCTGTAAAACACGGCAACAAACAGGTGTTGCCATCAGTTCCTGAGGTTTACCCACTTCCGCACGCCAACTTCAACCCCCTCCCTACCGGACCTGGCTCGGTCCCGCTAAACACGAGGAGCTCCCCCCGCTCAGCCCCCGAGGGGAGCCGCGGGCAGCGCCGCGAGGCTGAGGGGGCAGCGCCGGTGCCCGTGTGTGAGGCGGGCTGCGGGAGGGGGACACAAAATGGCGCTGCCCCTCCGCCCCTCGCCCTCAGCCCGCGGCGGGGCCGAGTGGCGGCGGGCCGGCCCCGGGGTGGCGGCGGCTCCCGGCCGGCGGAACCGCCGCCTTCCTTCCCCCAGCAGGTGGCACCGGGGTCCCGGCGCCGGCG
>VXAC01007361.1:910995-945289 GCA_013399225.1 Rhipidura dahli
TTTTTTTTTTTTTTAATTATTTTTTGCATGTGTGTTACGTGTTGTTGCAAAACCACCACCCCAAGCCTCCCCCCCGCCACCTCAGGTGGACGTGTTATTTTTTTCCAGCCAGACCTTGCACAAAATAAAGTTGGATCGTGTTTCGTGGTAAATCCTGCTTGGGCGGGGGGGAGAAAAGGTAAAATCGGGAAGCGAGCAAAAAATAATGACACTTGAGCAGCGACGGACCTCCTTAGTATTCAACTCTTGTGGATTTATTGTATTTGGGGTGGTTTTTTTCCTCCCCTCGGCTGTGACATCCGTGTATTTCAAAGAAAAGCTGAATCGAGGTTGCTTTATTAAAAATCCACGCAGGTAATTAATTGTACGTGGGCAGGGGAGAGCCGCTGGCGTGTAACTTGTTCACTCGGGGTGTGCTTGCTTTTGGAAAAGAGGATATTTTAAAAGGGATCATGATGGGAGAAATATTTGGATTAATGTCGGGAAAGAAGCACAGCTCTGTGTTTCAGTCTTGTTGTTGTTGTTGTTTTCTTTAATTAAAGGGGAAAAAAGATACAGCCGCTGGTAGGCATTTTAACAGGTGGACTTCCCATCCCTAGGGATTTCTTTTGGTTGGGGATTTATCCCTTCTCCGGCCGATGAGATGTTTGTGCCCTGATGGATTTGACTTGAGATCGTTTCTCCTTTTGTGTTTCCAAGTATTGGACGAGAATGTCTCCATGAAACGCTGTGTGTGTCCTGCATGCTAAGTTCAAAGCAGGTGACTGCTTGGGTGTAATGTCACACTGGTGAAAAGGGGGACACACACACGAGTGTCAAGACTTGCTGTCTGAGGACTGCTCTGCAAAATTACATCTGATGTGAAGAAATTCAAAGATGGAAATAAACTCACTTGGTGGGAATAGTAAATAATGACTGCTGTATAGAGGTGGAGAGGTCTGAGGAATCACACATGCTCCCTGTTAAAAACTAGAGGGGCAGTGACCTGTCAGACGTGTCTGAAATGTATTGGAAGTCAGTATCTATTAGCAAACCTATCAAGGGTGTAATTTTTATGGAGAACAGGTTTGGTTTGTGGGTTTTTGGTACTGAACATGCTCCTGACTTGGAGGCAGTGTTAGTGCAAAACTGGACTGTACCATGGAGGTGGGAAAGTGAAATGTGGAAAAACAAAACTGAAATTTTACTTTGTTTATTTCTGTTCTAATGGAGTGTGTGCCAGAAGTAGGTGACTATTTTGCCAATCTCAATTGCTACTTCTTACACGTTTAGATATGCCTCGATGTGTGAGACAATCTATTTAACTTTATTTTACTAGGTAAATTCAGTTATGATGGTACATTATTAATAACATTTTATCAGGGGTCTCTTTTTGGATGTAGAAAGTCAAATAGAAAGCTACACTAAAAGCATATCCTAGAGAGAAAATTGTCTTTGTACTTTGAGAATGGAGGAGATAAAAATCACGTTTTGTATGTGAGTCTGCACTCTCATACTCTTTTCTATCACAGTTGATTAGAAAGATAATTATGTATAAATAGTTGTCTCTTGTAATTGGCCTTTGCCTCTTGCAGGAGTCATTCTGTAATGTCACAGTTCAGTGTTTACTGTTGAGAAATTGATACGGTTTTCCTGTGCCTGGACTGTGACATCCAAGGCAGAAGGAAACCAAAGAGAAAAGGCTATGCTGTGTGAATTCGTTGGTAACACACCATCTGCTATTGATGTGTGCCCATGCAATGCTTATTCTGTCCCAAAAATAACTTCAGAGCACCTTATCATGATGATCAATAATGACCAAATCAAGAGGAAATCCATTCCTGTGTTAAAATGCAGCCACCTCTGGGCTGAAATGTGGTGACTGTAAGGCAGAAGCTGCAGACCGGAACAATATTGTGACCAGCTGGATGTACAGGGAAGTGCTAGAGAAACAACTATGTGTAATCTGTATATCTAAGGACCATGAGTCCATAAGTCATTTGAGTCCTAGTTTCCACGTACTTGCT
Source organism: Rhipidura dahli (assembly GCA_013399225.1). Classification (NCBI taxonomy): domain Eukaryota; kingdom Metazoa; phylum Chordata; class Aves; order Passeriformes; family Rhipiduridae; genus Rhipidura; species Rhipidura dahli. The sequence goes on from VXAC01007361.1 coordinate 913,002, forward strand.
CCCACAGATCTTGGAATGTCCTTGGGAGGATGAAGGTGCAGAGTGTGGCAGGTTGACCCTGACTGGCCATCAGGTGCCCACCAAGCCACTTCATCACTCCCTCTTCTCAACAGGACAACTAGTGATCATGGAAGGCAACATAAATCCCACTGGTTTAGTCTCATGAAAGAAGCTTTTACTTCCTTGATGTCATATCTCAAACTTCACCTTTACCCATTTCACTCACTGGGTGTGCTCTGAAGAGGAGCCCTTTGCATAGCACCTCATTGCTGACCTCTCCAGTTCTGTGGCGTGGCTGTTTTCCCCTCATTTTCTTTCCAGGCCTTTCTCATTCTATTGCATCACTGTGTGAAGCTCGATTTTAGTTTGCTTATCGGGTTGTTCCTCCTCTTGTGCCCTCGAGACAGTTATGCTGTTCAAATAAACAGCACATAACAAAAAGGTGACTTCCAGGAGACCTTTCCAATCCTATAGCTACTTGGTCAGAGGCGCAGGTGTGCTGCTTGTGGGAGAAGGAGCTGCTTATGCCACTCTCCACTTCTGTTACACCTTTTAAGTGAATGCCCCGAAGTGCCCTTCCATGAGTTAATCTGTGCCTTTTTTGTGAGGCCAGTAAACATAAAACCAGTTTACAGAGGGAGTAGCTGAGAGCGTTGGAACTGGGAGGGCATTGAAAGACTGAGGTGGGGAGGTGGCTCTTTCAAGACACTGAATATATTGTTCAGTCTTGAGCGATTTGCCGAAGGACAGTGTGCCAGTAGCAGAGTCAGAAATAGCATCCAGGAGAGCTGCCTTTAGACACTTTTTTTTTCTTTGGACTTACTATTCCCTCTGTGCACACATATAAACAAAGCTCTGATTTTACTGAACACCTGCCTGGGGTTACAACAGAGACCTTTACAGCAAAGTATTCTTTTATTTGAAATAGAAATTCAGTGGTGATTTTTTTTTTTTTAATACCTATGTAACATCTCTATATATGAGATGACAATGGTTATTCTTCAGGTTATCACAGACATTAGTTGCTATAGGTGAATATCCTAAGGTGTCCCTGGTCCTCCTTTCTTCGGAACTGGGAGGCCAGTGACATCAGTATGAGTCAGGATAGCTGAGTAATACAACCCTTATGTACGTTGCTGATTTCCTTACTGAGGTGAAGTTTAAAAGTTTTGCTTGGTCTCTGGGAAGGTAGAGTTTTCATTATAAATCTGTTTTCCATCTGTAAAGCAAGAAGCCAGATAATTGACATCTGGTGGGATAATTTGCTGTGAAAATGAACACAGTAATTTAGGGCAGGCGTAGCTATTCCCTAAAATCTGTGAAATATTTGAGCTGAGTCTCTCCAGTGTGAGCAAAGGTTTTTTAGGAGGTGCTGATACCAAGCACATTTTCTGTGGTTAATTTGATGTACATGAAATAAACTGCAGATATATTGATAAATTGTGTAGTAAAACTGTAGCGATGTGTTCAGTGTTCATTTTTTCCAGATCACTTGAGTTCTAATTTTTTTTATCGTTTTTCATTCCAGATTACCATCATGAGATATATAAGATCTCTGACTACAGCAATGATGTTAATGGGGAGACCAAAGAAACACAACCAGTTTTTTTAGGTATGTGCTTGTGTTGATTAATTTCTGAGCAACATTGCGTGGCCATTTGCAATTAGGGAGGAAAAAACCTCTGTGCAAGCACAGAAATCGCCTGCCATTGTTTAATATGACGTTCTTTTCAAGACCCTTTTATTCTACGAATTGCCAATATATCCTTTATTAACACTGCTAAAAGTTGTAATTTCAAACATAAATGTTTATTAGTGTCTACACACAGTGCTAATTATCACTCACTCAGAGAGCCAGATGCTGACTCTGCAGTTTTGCAGCTCTGTGCTCACCCCATTTACATTGCATATTCCCTGGCATGCTTCACTGGCAATAGTTTGTGTAATTGGGGTATTACATCTTTGACATCTGGATAACAGAAATTCAATTTCCAGGAAGCTGCTATTTGTTTGGTTTTGCTTCTGCCTTGGGTGGGATAGAGGATTAATGTGCTGTCTTAATGTAATGTCCTTTCACCTCTGGAGCTTGCTTGCTAATCCTGCCATGGCAAAATTAAATTAAATCAACAGTTAAAAATGTGTAAAGAAAATAGAGAAGTAATATAGAGTCTGCAGCATGATATGTATTAGAGCATATCAGTGACTGGCTATCAGTGAACCTTTACCTTTTTTGAGTGCTTTTTGTCCTGTATAACTCCTCAGCTACAGAGTGCTTCTTCCTTTCCTGCTTCCAGCCCCTTCCATTTGTATCTCACCTCACCTGGGTAAAGCACCTCTTGGCAAAGATTTGGCAGGCTAAATTCAAAGAAGTAGGGACCAGTTTTTTGAGCTGTATAAAGGAAACTTGTGGACACTTTGCTCGGGCTTTGGAGAAAGCAGGTGCTTTTGCAGCAAGAAATCTGGGGATGTCCGCCTCTCCTTTTCAGCACCAGGGGCCTAAACATTTTTGTGGGGTGATTGAAAGTTTCTGTAGTCTGTGTGTGTTGCCTCCTGGAGCCAGCAAGAAGCATTGGCGTGTGGGAATCAGCTCCTGAAGTCAATCTGCATGCACAATGGCTTTGTCTCCTAAATTCATAGTGCCACATCCTCTCCTAGAGGTCAGCAGCAAATGGGAGAGAACAGGAGGATGTGTTAAAACAGGGGTGGGAGCTGTGTTAAATTCCCTTCTCAGATTCTCACCACTAGGATATTGAGCAAGTATTTCTTCCCTACACCCATTTCTAGGGAGAAGCAAAGGTGGTTGCTATGCTTTGTGTTTGGGTTTTGTGTTCTGTAAGCACTTTTGGTGAAGTCTGATAAACATGAAGGAGTGAGCTCTGGCAGAGGTTTGCCTGAAATGCTTTCTCTTCCAAGCCTAAGTCATGATAAAGCTTCAGCAAGAATTAGGCGTCAGGCAAGGTGCTCTAAGAATGTGCATAAGTCTGTGCTTTGACATTTGTGCTGTGAGTCAGACCATCTGATCTTGATTTTGGCTTGGTTGTGTTGTCCCTAGATTTGTTTGTGTTTTTCTTTTTTAGTATGTCCATTTCATTGTGACTGAAGGTGCTCTGGCATTTAAGTGCCTCAAGTTCACCTATTTCAAGAGTCAGTCAGAATTTAACCTTTAAGAATGTGAATCCTATCAAGGATTTTCCTTATCAGGTATAGTCAGGGTATAATCGCTGCTCCACTTGATTTCACTGCTTTATGCCAAAATTTATCTCAAAAGGATATTTATTCCAACTTTTTGGTTTAGAGTCAAGTTTGTTTTCTGGTTTAAGTGATACCTGGGATCAGCAGTTGGAACCTCAGGGTGATGCAGCCTTTACTATGGAATGCATGCTATAGTACAGCGTTGAAACTATCACCTTAGAGAAGGTGAAATGCTAGTGGCAGTCTATAAATGAGTGAAGCTTTATCAGGAATGGGATATGCAAATGCCTTGATTGCACAGCTGAGCATGGTTAACTCAAAACTGCTGTTGAGAAGAGGGGAGCTGCTAGAGTAAATGAGTAAATCAGAAGAATCCAGTTTGTTTAACATACAAACAAATTAAGAATGAAATATCAAGAAAGACCTATTGAACGTAGATGGTCTTTCTTGGCACCAGCACAGATGGGCAAAATACAGCTTTGTGTAAATGTAGGCTGAAAATTGGAGGAAGCTTCAGTGCAATTAAAGGAACATGGTGCTGGACATGACCTCCAATGGTTGCGATGGTGTAGAGTCCAGCTGCTTTCTGAATGGAGCTTGGGAAGTTTTCTCATGCAGTGCAGTGCTGGGAGTGGGAGATGCGGTGGCTTGTCCTCTCCCCCAGTCCTTTGTTCTGATAAGATGATGAACAAGAAGTCACATCTTTCTAGATGAAGGACATGCTAACCACAGTATTTACAAAATTGCAGGGGAATGTGGAATATGACTACTATATTTTGTGGATGAGGACTGGCACGTCTTTTTGTTTTGAAGGAAAGGGCTTAGTTGTCTGGTACCAGGAGAGACTGCTCAGCCTGAGGAGTAGGCAGCTCAGAGTGAAATGCTTAAACCTCAGACATGGGTGAGATTTAAAACAAACCTGACTTCAGTTTTTCCAGTTAAGTCTGCTGGCCCAGAGTGGACTATGAACACCCATGTGTTGTGGACAGTGATGAATAAACTTAGATTGTCTATTAATTTTTTTTTTTTTTTTTGCATACACCATATTGGGTTTTTTCAGTCTTAATATTTTATTACCACCACAAAAAAGTGGAAATATAATATACCTCAAGACTGAGTGTTTTTACAATGCTTTCAACTTGAAATTCAGGCTCTATGTTTGAAAGGTTAATGTAGAAAACTAATTATATTATCCTGGTAATCAAATGTGTGATGAGACATTTGTCTGTGTAATTAACAGTGAAGAACTTTTATAGATTCATAAAATTGAATGCTACGCACAGTGTGCTTGGAGCATTTGTTTTGAAGAGATGTCCAAAACAGAGATGTTTATGACTGATATAAAGTGGAACTGAAATGTACTGTAATGCAGGTGTCTGTGCATTTTACAGCATTTCGCATTGTTGAAATGGAAGGCAGCAGATTAATAACTTCGCTGTGTCATGGTAAAAATAAATAATGTGTTCTCGGAGCAAGGGAGAGATGCATAAGTTACTCACTAATTTCAAGAATTTATTCTGTCCCAGAAATAATATCCTTTGCAATTTATTCACAGAGAAAAAGTTGACTTAACAAGTAACTTCACAGACTTGTGTTACTGTTAATAGGATTATATTGCAAGTCTGGTTGTTGCAGCAGTGGCTTCTGTAATTAAGACTGCATAAAAGTTTATTTTATGTATCTGTGTTCTCTAATGATATAACTTTGTAAAGTGTTTCCCTTTGGGGCTGAAGCATGATCTTGGCCTGGGATATTTCCGAGAGAAGTGGGGGAAATTGTTGCATATCTGTTATTACTTTTTAATTACATGACCCATTAGTCTATACTTTTATGGAACACTTGCTCACTTGTCCTTTCCCGAGTGACTTAGCTGGCTCAGCTTGGCATGAAAGTGTGTAACTTGGGCTTATGTAGCTGCTCCTGTGGGGCATTTTGAAACTGTTTCACCAAGCTCTGCTGAAGACTTACTTTGTGGTGGGAGTGGTGTCTGGGCCACCTGGTCTGACCCAGTTTCCAGGGAAATAACCCCCAAATCCTGAATGGTATCAGGGTCTAATCCTGGGTTTGATTCTGCAAATTTCTTTGCTTACATTAATGTTTGTGGGGCTTAATAATTTTGTTTGTCTCATGGTAGGCAGGGTTGTCAAACCATTTATTTCTGTACTTGCTTTGAGAGTAAGAGGTCTGATTTGAGGATGATCCAGTTTTCCTGCATCTCTAATCCTAGTGCTTTGTGTGGTGACATAAACACAGGAAAGTGCTTTTAAGTGATGTTGTAGAGCACTGCTAAGATGCCTCAACTAAGACAGCTTCAATGTCCCTGCGTGTTAGTTTTGCAGAGTCAAATTTTCTGGCTCATAACTTGTGTTTGTTGTGTGACCCTCTGACACCATTCATGACCACTGTCCTCCTTGCTGACTTGGGGTTTGGGTTTTCAGTTTGCAAAGGGTGTTGTTCCTTGTGTTCTTTCTTCATTGTAGGATCTTATATGCTGGATTGGTTTTTTGGGAAATGTGTGCTTACCCCAGCAGTTTAGTTACACGGATGTCTGATTCCAGTTATGCACAGAGCAGTCACAGTAAGATTCCACGTGATTTAGGAGACCTTTGCTCTGATAAGGAATCATACACATGGATCCTCTATTTTCCCCATGCTAACCTCTGCAACTTTCTCTTTCAGGATGACTTGTGGTACAAGGTGACAAAAAAATACCTTGGTTTTTGAAAATTATCATTTGATGTGGGTGTAATTCTTGTTGAGAAGGGATGCTGATCTCCCTTCTAGGTTAGCTGTCTCTAAAGGAAATACCTGAACACCTTGTAGCATTCCAAAAGGTGTCTGGGTGAATTCAGCTCGGCTGAGCACTGGAGACGTGTGCTCTGTGTGCACGTGCTTCCCAATTCCTTGAGCTGTTCTGAATCAGCCCTTACAGAGTCTTCAAACACAGCAGACAAGTTTTGCTGGCCCCCTTCCAGGGAGGGCAGCATTCAATTGGCATCTAATGAATTGCACTTTAAAACAATTATACAACCCTTTGCAATTGTTTATTATTTTTTGTTGAGCTTTCACACCATGTGCATCGACTTCCACTTTTTGTCACCTCTGAAGCTTTGTTTCTGTACAAACCAGGCTCATGTTGTCAGCTCACATGTGCTTGTCTGGCTGTCTGTCTCTGCCATTCCTGTCCTCCCAACAGCTCCTGAACTCATCCACCAATTTCAGCCTAGGTGAACACAGAAGTGGAAATCTGAGATGAAGATACTGTCAGTAAGCAGCCTGATCAATGAGAAAGCCCTGTTTGTATAGTCAAGAATGGAAAAAGTTCCATAGGCATTTCATCTGCCCAAAAATTATAAAATTAAACTCTAATTATTAGAAAAACTGTCTTTTAAAAGTCAACCCATGAATATTTCCCAAAACATGTGAGAAAGATAAATATTAGAAACAAAGAAAGTAATTGTAAAATACTGGACCAAGAGAACATGATGGTTATTTGTTTATGTGAGTTGGGGGAAGAAAATATCAAATACAGATGATTGTCCAACCTTAATTCTGTTCACCCATTTATACACTTTAAAACACACACATTAATACAGACATGGTTATCACTTCTCTAATACTGTGATAAAATTAATACTTGAACATATGGATATGGTTGTATATAATTTTATAATTCTTTGCAGTGCTATGATAATTAATAAACTATTTGGGAAAAGTACAACAACTTTTTGGTGGGCTATGTGATGTATTAAGTTTAATAAACCTAATAGTGAAAAGATAGGCATGTAGGAGCAAAGAGCGTACTAACTGAATTATCATTAATATGTTGTTAACTGGAGTTGTTTACAGGCCTGTTGCTTCAGACAGCTGCACACTTAGCACATGGATGCTACTGCACCCTGGAACAGTTCTGGTTTACATTTGTGCCTTTGTAATTTTAAACATTCTTGCAGCTTTCGAAGCAGGAAGTTTTTATGTCCTGTACACTTTCAGTAAGGAAATAGATTAAAATTAATTTTGAGGAAATTACTTTTTATGATGGTGTAGCATTTATTAGAGGTCTTTGTTTTGCTTTTTTTTTTTTTTTTTATTTTTTGAGATTTGTAAGATTACAGTCAGGTCATGCAGGAAAAAAAAAGAGGTTGTTTGTCAGGGGCCATCATGGAAACAACTACAACAGTAGTTATTAAAAATTGTTAATATGTTTTTGTTATGACAATTGACATCTTAACATACAAGTTCCTAAATAGGGATCTAACTTGCCAAGGTTCTGTTTTGAGTAGCATTTTGTGTTTTGGTGTTTTGCTAGTAACTTCACTGATTTCAGATAAAACCCAGGAGTTTACATGGGGTATCCCAATGGCAAATCCTGTAGGCAGGCCTTTGGAGGCATTCCCATCTCCTTGGAAATGGTGAGGATTTCTGGTGTGTGTACAGAGAGAGGCTGAAATATTCGTCACTCTTCTCAGGCCTCAGCATCTATCTCAGAAAGCTTTCCACAGATAGATAATGCAGATTTCTTTGTAATAAACTTTTTTTCAGTGCTTCATTATTCTATTTAGCATTTAAAAGAAAGCTGGGTCTTCCACAGGACATACTAATTTGAGTTGTTGTGTTTTCTCTGTGCACCATCTTCTTTTTTTTTTCATTTTTAAATTACATGGTTATTATCTGTGGAAATTATCAGCAGTGCAATAACTGATAAGAAAATGCTGTCCTTGGGCTCTAGAGCTAATAGTCAAATGAGATAACCAGGGAGCAAGAAGTTAAATCTGTTACTGGTGTTGTACCCATCTGCAGATTCAGATGGTGTAACATCAGCTGCTCCACTCCTGTGGGGAGGATGCTGCTGTTGCTGGTCACTTACAAACTAAAAGCTGGAAAAAGGGATGATTGAGAGAGGAGGGATGTAAACTTGCTCTGAAGACTAAGTCAGGCTTATAGCCTGTAGGTTTTTAATGCCCTTCCTTGTGAAAGGGAAGGCATTTTTTAAAAACAAAACAAAACAAACCCCAAACAAACAAACAAAAAAAAACCCCACCAAAAACCAAACAGAAAATCCCTGAAAAAATCCCAAACCCCAACAAGTAAGTTTACAAAGGGTGAATCTCCCTTTTTAAGTAAGGATCTACCTAAACACAAAGACAGGCTTATGTTGGATGCAAGTGCAGGGTTTATTGTAATAAAAATGTAGTGTTTTTTTTCTATCTGGAGTTAAGTATGCTCATGTCACTGTATAGGAAGACTTCTATATAAAGGAACAAGGGAACAGAATCAAGGCTGAATAAGCTCAATTAACATTAATATTTTATGTAATTGGGTAACGGAAATTTAATCTTTCTAACAACATGTCACCCGACCAGACACGTAGCACAGTCCTTGCACCCGGCAGGAGGAGGTGGGTGGGAAGCTGTTTTGATACTCACATACATTTTGCCATTGAGTACAAATCCGAATTGCCAATATAAAACTCCCCGGGTAATGTTAAATGGCACGACGGGAAGGGATTGCTCCAGGCTGTGGTGTGGTGGGAGCGTTTGGAGCTGGGATATGGGCAGGTACAGCCATGTACAGGAGAAAGGCAGCGTGCAGTGTACGAGTGTGAGTATCTCAGTAATTGGAGTCCAGTGGTACTCTGCAACCTTTCGAGGCTGGGAACTGCAAACAGTCAACCTCCGGTTGGGCTGGGGCCAAAAAGTGTCATTTTAAAGGAATTGGTGCTGTTACTGTTAATTAAATCACACCCGCACACATAGACCTGCAGGCAAACCAACAAAATAAATAAATACAGTGCAGAACTTCCTTGCAGAGGGTTTTTCTCGCTGCTTTAGCTGGAGTGGAAACGGTGCTGGAGTGTTGCTGTACAGGGTTGGCAAATATTTTTCTAAGTTTGGACTCAAAGCCTTCTTGCAAGCCACCCACTCTCCTCGCTGGATCGGGCTGGGCTGAAGCCAGCTGGCACCAGCCCAGGGAATTGGTGCACCAGGTCACACAGGAGATGCTGGGATCCTGCAGAGGCTGGAGTGCATTGTTCAGCTCCTCTCCCCTTCTGCTTATTCTCCTCCTGGAATAAAACCTTCCACTTCTGGGTATTTAGTGTCCCTGGGTACACCAGGCTTGCAGCATATCCCAGCCATGTTGAGCTTGGCCTGTGTTGGGGAGGGGTTTGCTGCTCTTTTAGTGGTCTGGTTTAGCTGCTACCTAAACGTGCACCTAAGTTTAGGCAACTGAACAGTGCTGTGGAGTTGATAAAATTGTTCACATGCCTAGCATTTAGCACACTTACAAGTACCTTGTTGAACCAGAGACGGCACACCTTGCATCTTGGATTTTTGGAGAATAGGTTTTTTTTCTTCTGAAGTTTTCTTTGTACAGTTGCTTTGCCAAAAATAGGTTTATTTTGGGAAGCACAAATATAAATTGAATAGAGGATACCAGACATTATTGCATTAAGTATTCTATAAAGGAAGGTTGATTCATCAGTTTCTAGATCTTACTTATGCCATTTGCTTAGGATGTTTGATTTTTCTATTACCAGTAAGAAAACCAGAAGCTTCTTACTTTAGAAAGGGCAATGAACACTTCCTTATTGCTCATGAAATGTAATGTATGCTTTGTAATGTAATGTAACAAGCAAAATACCTACTATCTGCCCAAAACACATCTATTCATTGTGCAATCAGCAGTTTCATGTGTAAAATTAATACTTAAATGGTGCCAGGAGTGTTAAGATGTAACTTTTATTATTTAAATGCCCTGAATTTATTTGGAACAGTCACATTTTTCTTGTATATATTTTCATTTTCTTTTTAGAATCTACATTTTTAAGACATCCAGCAATTCAGCTATCTGCAGTTACACATAATTTAGCTACTGTTTAATTTATTCCTGTATAATCCAGTATTACTAAATTCTGTGGACTAAGGAACTGATTCTGTTCATTAAAATCAATAGATGCAGTGCTGTTCTGCATATGTGTGGTGTGGTGCTTTCTGTGCTTTATTTTTTTTGTAGGATCTATCCTTCAGCGTACAGCAAACTGATATATAAAGGGTCTGATCCTTTGGGCTTTACGTAGGGAAAATATCCGCTGATGTCAATGCTTGAATAGAATCAGTCTGTTAAAAGGACAGTTTATTTGAAACTGCTGTAGCTATTATAATTTCCTTCTGGCAAAAAAAATAATCTTACTCATCAAAGTCTTAGAAACAGCATCAAGAAAGCCAAGTTCAGCAGATCTTTCAGGCACGAGAGCTGTCAGCCATGGCTGTGTAAAAGCATAGCCTGGTACATCCCAACAACCTCTCAACCATCCCTTTTCTTTCTTTTTGTTATTTATTTATTTACATTCTCCAACTCTTATTGGCATCTAAAATCACTAATCGCTGCCCATTACTGTTTTTGCTAATTTACAGTGGTAACTGTGGCTCTGTTTTCATTAGGAGATGAAAGCCGGGAAATTAAAAAACAAATTACAGGGATGAGAAGATTACTGAATGACAGCACTGGAAGAATCTATCAACGAGTTGGCAAAGAAGGAGAAAAACTGAAGGAGGAGCCCCAAGATTTAGATTTAGCCTGGGCCCAGCGCCTGAATCCCCCTGCAGAGTCCCAGGCGAGCCTTCATCCAACACAGAGCGGTGCATGGAATGACTTATCAGCCCAAGCCAGCCATTTTTCAGGGCAATACGGAACTCGATCCAAAACGTTCCAAAATCAGGCTCGAACTGTGGCATCCAATGGTATGACCTGTGTTAGATATTGAGAATAGTACCTTTTTTTCCCCCCTCTCCTTGTTCTCTACTAAATATCTACCTTTGTTGTGATGATATATTGTACCACTGCACTGAAAGCAGTTATACTTAAGAGTCTACAAAATGAGCACATAGTTATCACTTCAAAAAGGTGTGAAAGTGGGCACGGTGCATTCTGCTACCATCTGTCTTAGCTTTTAAAATTGTTTCCTGGTGATGGGATAGAATTACTCAATGCCTTTACAAGTTTAATTTCTATACGGTACTTATTAAAACAGCTTTTGTCATTGTTATTAAATTCATGGCTAATTAAATGTCAACCTCTACCACTCCTCTTTGCCGTGAGTAATGTAGCACTGTTGTGACACCACTTGTGGAGCGGGATTCTACTGCCTTTCATAAGGGGATGGCATCAGCCTTATAACAGGCCACTGAACTGCAGGTACAAAATTCCATCACAGCCTGAGGCTTTTATTCCAATGAGACTATTGGAGAAAAGAGATGATGGAGTCCACCTATGAACAGCATGTACTAGAGTGTGGCCAATCCAGTACTGGCAGAGAATTCTGCCCTGAAGTAGATGGCAGTGTGCCGCTCTTATTAAGTCCCAGGGAATGGAAGTTTTGCTGCCAGATTAAAAAACTCTGCTGTCAAAACCCCACCATAACAATCTTCTAAATATGGAAGGACCCAAAATTCATCGCACATCTCCTTCTTTGTCCTTAGAGGCCCTGGGCACTGGCAGGGACAGTTCTGTGCATGCAGAGAAGTGCCCAAGCCTGCATAGATTAAGTGCCTTGTTCCCAAATCCAGAAAGTAGGTGGAGCAGCACCTCTATCCCCTCAGGGGCCTGATTCAGCATGTGAGCTAAAATGTGTTGACAGGATTTGGCCCAATATGCAAGAAAATGTCAGCTTTGATTTTTTGTACGTGGAGGAGGGATTCAGTTGACTTACGATCTCTTACAGGTTTGGAGTGGTCTATGGGACATGGAAGGGTCAGGTTGAGCAACCTCCTGGGCTGGACAGGAGGAATGCCCAGGTTCCCAGCTCTTGGGGGAGCACCCCAGGAGGCACCTCCCTTTGCAGCTGTCCTGCTGCTGAAAGGAATGCAATCTTTTGGGTTATTACATAAAGGAGGGTGTGGGCCCTCTCCTCTGGCCACCTTTTGAAAAGATGATCTGTGTAGCAATTTAGTTTGAGATGTCTGCTTCTGTGGGATTTTGTGATCCCAGCTGCTGCTTGGGCTTCAAAGCCTGGTCTCTAGGGAAGAAAAACTTTTGATGCATTTCTGGATGGTGAGTAAGCCCTGAAACTGCTCCTCACCCAGCACACAGCTCTTCTGGGCACTTTAACAGTCTGATTCCCCCCATCCCTTGCACTGGAATCCTGAGCTCAGTATTTTAGTAAACTCAGAATTTTAGATGTTCTTCAGAGGATGGACGAAGTTCTTAAAAGCTGGGTGTAGAAATGCTGAACAATACTTTGAGGGAGATACTACTCCTTGGTACTTACCATGGTATTTAAGTTACCAGAGCAAAACTGTTCAAGCCAGACATAAGGTTATTACCTGGGGCTGTCAGGCTTAGGTCATCACTAGAGAGGTGTTCAGGCATCTGTAGGAGGTGATCTGAGTCCAGAAACTCTTTCTATCCACCATGGATAGATATTCTATAAAAAATGAAGATAGATGTTGTAGGCCATCTGAATTGCTCAAATTTGACTATAATAGGCACATCAAGTCCATCTCACTGGTGTACTTATCTATTCACACGGTAAAGATGGTTCAAGGAGAAGCTGAAGTAGGTGTTTAATAGGTGCTGGTATAGAAAGCATTTATGAGAAAGCTATTGACAAAAATCAAAGTGAGTAAAGGAGGAACAGGGCGAGCCTAGACATTGCTATAACAGAGGAAAGAGTAGGAACATACTTGAAAAGCAAAGTGATTTCTTCCTAACCAGACTTAAGGTGGTGGTTCTACAAGTCAGGATGTTAGGTAGGCATCTGTGGCCCACTGCTTTTAGTGGAAGCCTCTTGGGGCTACAAACAGGGAGCACCACGTCTGTCCTATTACCGACAACAAACTCACACTTGAGTTTCATTTCTTGTGTTCTGTACCAAATCCAGCAATGATGCAGCAGCTGAATTGCTTCTGGGTTGTATCAAGATAATTTTCACTGGGTAGTTCTTGCATGCTTTTCCAATATAAACTGGTACCAATGTTGCAGTGAGTGAATTCCCTCTCAGCAGACCCAGCTGCAAGAAACACTCTCCTGGGCTACTTACTGCTCCCATGGGGGAAGCAACTCCTGTACTTGTGTCATCTCCTTCTCTCAGTCATACAGGGAGATATCAAATTTGCCTGCTGGCTAGCTTCCAAAAGAGAGGGAGATGGCTCTTTAAAGACTCCTTCATAAAAATAAAAAGTCTGATCTCCTTTTAAAATTAAAAATTGATTTATACCAAGTTGAAAAGGGTTGCTTTTGTCCTCTAAAAGTGATAAAGATAGTGCTTGGTACAATGACTGAGAACACTCTACTAGATGTTTCTTACAACACAATAACTGATCAGAGGAGGGAGGATAGAAAGAAAATAAGAAACCCTCATGAATATATATGGAGTCAGTAGAACCCTGCTTTGATTTGAAATATTGGTGGTCTATTCTCCCATTCCTAGTACCTATGGTAGATTTACATGGGTAATTTCTATCAGTGCTAATGGAGATTATAATGTAAATCCCCTATGGCTCAATGGGAAAATAGAACCTTTTGTTTTCCATCAGGAGCCTGTGTGCCTGTGTTTACTTTAGGAACATGTTATATTGCAACAGGAAAGATGTACAGGTATTTACTGATACAGTTTGTTCAAGTTTTCACATGCAGTTCACCATGACGTAGAGTCTTTGTTAAGAAGGAAACAAAAGCCACCAACCCTGTTTCCCCCCATAGTCTTTCAGATATCATTTCCAGAAGCCCACTAGAATATTGAATTCTGATCAAGAGAAAGGACAGGCTTTATCCAGAGGATCTTTTAGTCTAAAACAACTGAGAAAGCACTGAAGGAAGGATGGTCTTTGTATTTGTCACCTGTTATTAAAACTCTTCTAATTTCTGGAAATTCATCTACTTAAAAGTCTACTTATAACAGGTAGGTAAAGGGTATTGGTGGAGCCAAGTTGAGGGATTCTGATTAATCTGCTGCAAAGCTAAAGATAATACTCTTTTTTTTTCCCTCTGTACCTGTAACAATGGGCTAAACACTATGGACCATTGAAAAGGTAAAATCCCCTCCATGCCTCAAGGAATTTCCAGTGAATAGACTGTGTACAAAGGAAGGGTGAGATCAAACTAGGCAGAGTCCCACTGAGTCAGAAACCTTTTTGTTTCAGTTTGAGATTCTCAACCTGTTTTCCAGATAACTCTTTAGTTCTAAAAAGTTGTTTTATTTGCAGCTGAAACCTTGGAGAGATTAAGCCAGTGGTGCTATTGTATTTGCATTTGCTAGATTTGCAGGGATTTTTTTAACTACTCCATTTATCATAATACAGTTTTAACAGATTTTATCCATGGATGATACTTTAAAATACCAAAATTTGTAATTGCAGTAGTGTGGAGAATCTAAATATCTGGGAAAAATAGGAGAGTGATACCCAGAAGGTGTCAGCAATCTTTAAGTGATTGATTAGTTTAGCTTTACAAGTAACTCACTTTTGAAAGTGAGTGTGACAATCAGTTTGCTCAAGTCTCATAGATGTTGCTTCAGGTCTGAAGGAATGGTATGGGAGGAGGTAGAGTACAAATGCCTGGGAAGAGAGATTTGAGGGTGGAGGGACACTGGAAGAATTAGGAAAGAGTGGGAGTGATTTAGTGGTAGCCAGATTTTCAGCTATTTCAAATGAGGATTAAAGTCAGAGGACCTGTGTGGATCTGACATCAGGGATCTCTGATGAAAGAACACAACCCTAACCTAAAAAGATAGTAATAACCTGGTTTGGCATCAGAGGAATGCAGAAGTAATAATGAAAAATGGGAAGATTTATAAGTGGAGATTAAATGATTTGCTTATGTTCACTTTAGCTAGGTAATGATTAAATGGCACTGATAAGTGTCAGGCTATGGAAGAAAAAGGGAAATACACTGTCTGAAGTCCACATGGGACACAAAGTGAGGTGATTTTTGCTGGGTGCATTTGTACCTATCTTGATAAAATGATCATCCCTCCTCTTGCATTCTTTGATGAGCAGTAAAATAGCCATCCATTTAAATGACTGTAAGCACATTTGGAAAGGAAGGGAGGTGCATCCCGTCTAGCCTGTTTCAACCAGATACTGTTAGGTGTTTTGTTGAATTTTTATTTGCAGCATTAGAGGTAGGGGTACAGCTGTCTTAAACTAAAGTTCAGGATACAGCTGTCCAGGCAAAGTTTGAAATCCCTCAACTCTTACAGTCTGTTCTGTCAGAACAAAAAAAGTAAAACTTTTGGAGAAAAGGCAGGATTAAAAGCACTGCTGAGGGCTAGAACTATGTAAGTTCAGTTAAGCACTAGGAAGAATTACTAGAGAAAGGAATCTCTTGAGCTACTATATTAATTTTCAAAGGGAAACCATGGAAAGCCCATCTTGTAGGTCACAGTGATGAAAAGCATCACAGAAAACAATCCCACCCTAGCAAACAGAAGAGCAGATTTGAAAGCTTTCCTTGCTGGTGGTTTTTTTTTCTGGCCTGGTCTTTTTTTTTTTTTTTTTTCCTCCAACTAGGGTATTTTTTTTTCATTCTCAATTCTTCACATGGTAAAGAATCACATGTAACATTCAATCAGTTTAAAAATTCCTAGACCCTCATTTTATGTACAGTACAAACCTTTATTGCACAGACTGTCTTCATTCTTTGTAAGACTGTTCCGGGAGATGGGCTTTTTTGTGCGTGTGTGATAAAATGAGTATGTTTGTAATGAGGTTTGGTGCTTTTGTTATTCAAGATGAACCAGCCTGACAATAGAGAGCCCTGCTGTGAGGAGTGCATTATATTCACACTCTGAGCAGTCTTCTCCAGCCCGTGTAACATTGCATCCCAACTCAATATAATTGCACGTATTAGTAATTGAATAAAAACTAGTGGTCCCTTCCTCTTTAAAGGAATGATGTTGAAAATTATTTGCTTTCATGCTTTTGATCTAATTTTACAATCTAATATATTGATCATAGTTTCTAACACTTGCTTATTGTTGTTTGGGTGATTTTGTGTGGGTTCAAGCCCCTGTTTCCTTCCTCTCTTTTTCAGGAGAAATGCCAATGGTGAATTCATCAGTTGGACCAAACTGCTGTACGTGTAATTGCCAGTCAACCCTGCAGGCGATTCTTCAAGAGCTCAAGACCATGAGAAAATTGATGCAGATTCAAGCAGGTACAGTGACTGGTCCCATACGTGCATGGCTGTGACAAGCATCGAGTTGAAGATGGCCCCTTATTGCAGAGGTGTTGGACAAGATGGTCTTTGGAGGTCCCTTCCAAACCCAAACTGTTCTTTGATTCTGTGATCTTCCTGTTAGGGAATGGTCTAGGAAATCAAAGCCTGTGTGGACTTGGATTGTTTCCTGCTCTCCTGACATTCAAAGTCAAATTTTCACAGGTTTCTTGGAAATGCAACTTTTACTTCTCAGATCCTTACCTGTAACTTGAGATTTTATCTTGTAGCATTCTAAGGCTAAATTGAAAAGAAAATAATTGTGATCAGTATGTAATGAGAGCTGAGTGGGCAGGTCAATATGCTGTAACCATGTGCAGTTTGTTTTCACAGTGCATTGATTCAGGGGTGCCAAATGCTACTTTACCTGTGTTCTGCTTAGCAGTTCACTAATCTTGGGGGTAAGAAAAACAAAATTTGAAGGTGACTGAAAGTTACCTAATAGCTTTTCATTCAAACCTCTTTCAGCTCTGTGGTAGTCTCAGCTGATCTAGCCACTGCATGTTGTGGCCTCCACCCTTCTTCTGGCTGGAAAATACCAGTTTTCAGTGTGTATACCTGCAGTAATCTGTTCACTGGGTAACAGTCCAGTTTTCTGCTAGGTTGGGAGCTGAAGAAGAACCTTGCAGAGCCAGAGGATCAGTTAAGCCAGCAAGATAATGAGAATGTGGCAGGTAGAATTAGATCAACATAGGCTGATGTGAAGCTGTAGCCTCTGTGCTACCTAAAAATTAGTGTTAATACTAATGAGATAGAGATGTTGGAGATTTTGTCAGTTGACTTGCCCATCCGGTATGAGTGATGGGGACTGGAGCCGTGGAGGTTTCTTTCTTGGAGAGTGCTGAGTAATTAACTGAAAAATGGGTGGAGTGAAGGGCTGACTAAACTCCTTGTCTCCACGGCATATAATGTTTGAGTGAGTGATGGGAAGGATCAGACAGGTTTTGTGTATCAGTTGACACACATAAAAATGCTTTTTTAGAAGCCATCAATTTACAAAGAAGAAAAATAAAAGCTTTTTTTTTTACAATCTTTATTGGTACATGGGATTCTTTATGCAGTCACACCAATTTCATTGAAATTACATGGGTGATTGAAAAATGGCTTGTGAGTGAGAGCTAAAAAACTGGGGTCTATGCCAAAAGAGCTGACTCCTCAGTAGCAGGAACATTTCTTATTTATTATGTATCTACAGAAAAAGTACCTTATTAATTTGTGAATCTCTTGATTCACTTGGAATACTTCATATTTTCTGAAATTATGGTTTTGCAGGGAAAAAAACCATTTGGCTTTTTTGTTGCTAAAAGAAAAAAACTAAAATGTAAACTTGTAAGTGAAAGTGTAATAACTTATTTTAGTATTCAAACACCCTACTGTCTTAATTATAAACTACACATCACACTCTTGTAAATCCTTGCCAGAAATGAAATATTCCAGAAATCTTCTAATAAACAATATTCTGAGGTTTATTTTCTTCCTCAGGCTTTGTAGGTGAGGACTTTTTATAGCTCACTCATATCTTGAATGAGTTTGATCTGCATGTATAGCACTTCTGGCTTTTTGTTTGTTTTGACCTTGATCTTAGTGATTTATTCACACATATAATTGTATCTTGATAGCATTCTTCTGGAATGCTTGTTCATATTGATACAGGTTCAGGATTGGTGCCTTAATTTATACCAATGATTGTGGATACTGGAATATGCAAAATATTGATAAATATAAAATATAGTTTCTCACATTTCAAAGGTAATACATGTCAGTTTTTGTGTATGAGCAAAACAAACTGATGCAACTTTGGGTTACCTTTTTTCCCCGGAAATTAAACTATTGAATAGTGTTTTCACTCATTCTTGACATAATGGTACTTGAAATGTTCTTGCTGAGCTAATTAACTTGGAAACCACAGTCATAAAGATAACTGTCATTGCATTAGCACTTGTATTATCTTACTTTATCAGGAAGAGATCCTCAAAGACAGTGAGATTCTCAGTCATTCAGAGGGCACACAAATTAATCATCACTTAAGTGCTTCATGTCACCAACCGTCCAGTGGTCACTAGAAAAAAGAACCATGTATTCCTCATTTTCCTAAAATACTGTTCATCAGCGTGACTTGAAAAGCCTCACAGTAGAGCTCACTGTCATTATCCCCATTGTACAGATTGGAAAATTATGCAAAGGTGATAAAACTTATTTGTTTCCCATGCACCAGCAGCCCTGAAAATCACATCACTTATCTAGAAAATAAGTTCAGTGTGTCAGTAATTTAATGGTGCATCTGTGTGGTTATTCATGGACTTTTGTCTATAAAATTAATGCATTAATTTCTTTCATTCAGTTGGGACTCAAAACAGACAGCAGCCCCCTATTCCTCTGATTTGTGCACAGAAGTCAACAATATCAAGAAAGAGAAATAAAAAGAGAAAACTGCCCCTCAAAGCTGTTGAAGCAGTTACCATGAATAAGAAACCCAGCTCTGCAGAGAATGAGAAGAGGCTGTCAGCAAACTCAGAACCCTCGAGTCTGCAAGCAATTGAACCCCCCCTGAAACCAGAAACCCCTGTTTCAGGGTTTGGAATTATCCTTGAATCAGCTTCATCCGATGTAAGTTAAAATTTTAATATGCAGGATTGCAAGATTTTGAAATACTGACTCATTCAGGAGAATCAGTACTCAAGTCACACTGATACATCTTCCCACTTTTTGTTAGAATAAACGAGCAAATCTTGGGTAGAAGTGAATGGAGATGTTAGGGTTAGGTGTGAGGAGTGCTTGTTATGGATTTTGGGGTTTTTTCCAACTTTCACAAGCATGAAGTTTCCTCTTGAGTTCAAGGCTCCTGTTTTTTGAGCTTTCAGTGGAAACTTGTTCTTCATGTCTCCCAATGCCAGGAGCCACGGTTGAGGTGAGGAGCCATGAACAGTGCTGGGTATATAAAGCATTCACCACCCCATCATTGCTGATGACCCCATGTAGTCCACACATGTGTCTTTATCCTTCCAAGGAGTATTTATGTGCTTTCCTGCCTGTCTGGTCCCACTGGCTTTGGGGGACTCCTCACCTCTAGAAAATTCTTGTTCAGTCTTTGCTGAATTGTGTCACTTGGTCTTGGTTTCTGTGGATGCTGGAGTAGGGCCTCAGCACTGTCAATGATGTCAGTGTGACTAAAGAGGCCAAAATCTGCCACTCTAAAAATGTGCACTTTTCCCATAGAAAATTGCAGTAAGCATGTTTTCTTGACTCATGTACACACTGATAGAAATTTCATGTATCTGGGGGATGATTGGCTTTGTTTAATGACCAAATTGATGTCATCCGAACCAGTTCAGCGACGAGTAAACTGTTCATTAATTCCTCTAATATATTTTTAATTTTGAGCAGGCTCTTTCCAATTTCCTAAGTACTATGAGCTAGAAAAACATAATTAAATTCAGTATCAATAAGCGTAAATGAAAACAATGCAGCAGATAATATTCTACCCTTCTGGAAGAAGGAACTAATAATAAAAAAGAGCAGTCAGGATAATTCACTTACAGAGATGCAAGCCACACCACTAATTAGGTTGCAGTCTCATGCCACAGAGTCAGTGTAGTGATGCAGAGTAACTAGTTTGATGCTTTTTTCAAAGGGTTTCCTTTTGCAGTACTGAGCTTAATAAAGTTTGAGGTAAAGGTTTGGGGAGTACTGGTAATTTATCTCCAGTACGCAGTTTGTGCTTATAATTTTTCTTTGCTTGTGGCACTCTTGTCAGCTTGAAACACTGTTTTGAAAACAGTTTTGTGCTTGCAATGGAATTTAATTTGGCTTTATGAATGTGTTCCATTGCTGGACACGATTCTTTGTAGTTGCCAGTTTGACCTAAGGAAAAAAAGAAAACTTGTGGCTCATAAATCAGGTCTTCATTTGTCCTCCCATGCTCAAGCCCTGCTTGCCACAACAGTTGTTTGACTAAATTTACAGAGCCAGAACCCCGAGACAAACAAATTGATTTTGTTGTGTCTTTGGAAAGAAAACATGAGTTCTGAAAACAGATCTATTTAATGCGAAAATAAAATGTGATCTTAAATATTTTGAGAAGGCTTAAGGCTTAAGAAAGTCACTTCTTTGACAACAAATGGCACTATTATCTTTTTTCTACTATTTTATAAGCATCTCTGGTGTCTCACAACCACCATGTCTGTGTGCCTGAAAAAACCTGAAAGACATTTTGCAAAGCACCCTAAATGAATGTTCCCTGGAGAATATTCTACAGGTTGTCTATAATGTGTGCTGTGTCATACGTCACCACTGCTGCCACTGCTATCTTGCCAACATTTATTGAACTTTAAGAAAAATCCAAGTTTAATGGGTATAAAACTGTGTCTGCCAAAACCAGTGCAATTAGTTCAGACTTGCTGAGATGAAATACTGCTACTTACAGACGTAGAAAAAAATCTTTGTGAGACAAACCCTTAACCTGGCCCATGATCAGAGAATCTGCTTTTTAAATGTAATGATCTGATTACAACTCTTAGTTGAACTTGTGTTTGTTTTACAGTTGTAATATTTCATTTATAACCTAATAGTTTTTAATCTACATACTACAACCTACTAAAGTATCTAGGATTAAATCTAATTCACTGCCTGTTAATTTTAGCACAGCCAAAACCTTTAGCATTCAGGTCTTACCTATTTTGTTGTTCACAAATAGTTTACCCACCAGTTCCTTTTGCCATGATCATTATCTATTAATAAGTTCTTTTTCTTCAAGAAATCACATTCAAAGTGATCATAAAGTTCAAATGGTTACTGATTGTCTTTGATTAAAGAATAGCTAACTACTAAAGAAAAGCAAGAATAAATCATAGCTTTGCCTTCAAACTGTTTCACTGATAAACAAATTGATCCCTATCTTAAGAATAAAATAGTCAAAACAAAAATAATATTAAATCATCCACACTGGAACAATGGTAAGGTTTGAAATGTATTTTACAGCTGTATTGTAGGGTGGTTGGTGCACCTGCCAAAGCATAATGCAAGTGTCCTAAAGTAAGACCAGGGAAGAGGGAAACCACCCACAGAGCAGGAGAGAAAATGCTCACTTGATCTTGATTTTTCAGTACAAATACAGAAGATGAAAGCAGGGCCTCATGATCCTTCTGGCATTTTGGGTTTTAAGTAGGAGATGTCAGAAAAGGTACCACAGGAATAACTGGCTTTTGGTGACGGTACCAGCAATAGTGTGGCCAGCAGGACCAGGGCAGTGACTGTCCTCCTGTACTCTGCACTGTTGAGGCTTTTGCTCAGATACTGGGGTCAGTTTTGGGCTCCTCATTACTACAGAGACATTGAAGTGCTGGAGCATGTCCAGAGAAGGGCAGTGGAGCTGGGGTGTTTATCCTGGAGAAAAGGAGGCTCGGGGGGACCTTATCACTCTCTGCAACTCCCCAACAGGAGGGTGTAGCCAGGTGGAGGTCAGTCTCTTCTCCCAACTAATAGTGATATGACAAGAGGAAATGGCCTCAAGTTGCACCAGGGAAGGTTTATTTTGGATATTAGGAAAAATTTTTTCCCCAAAAGGGTTATCAGGCACTGGGACAGACTGCCCAGGGATGCAGTGGCAGTCACCCTCCCTGGAGGTATTTAAAAGCTATGTAGATGTTGCACTTGGGGACATGGTTTAGTGGTGGGCTTGGCAGTGATGGGTTAATGGCTGGACTCAAAGATCGTGAAGGCTTTTTCCAGCCTAAACATTTATATGGTTCTATGATTTCTCTGGCCTGTGTCTCTGTATCATTGAGGACATCTTAGACGGTTGTCACAAGACCTAAGTAACAGAATAGGGCAGGTATCCTTCATAACTATGTCAGCTGCATTCTGGCTTTTGATTTACATGAAGTAGAATTTTTCCCAAGTTGTGAACTTAACCTGTATTTATTTACTCTTGAAAATCTTTTCTGTCACCAGAAGTTTAAAGTAACATATTAAAAACCCACCTACATCCAAATACTGTCAAATGTCAGTAACTGACTGTTTTGCTGGATCCAGCACTTTGAAAATTCTTGAGGTAAAAAACAATTTTTCATCCAGAGCAAGCTGAGAAACTACATGCTTCTTAGATTATATTTGTTGTTGTTATTTGCATATTTTAAGATTTTTCATCCCAGGTTCCCAAAGCATTTTAGTCTTAAGTATTGCACAGTACACATCCACATCCCATGACAGTACATGCTTTGGAAATATTCTACTTGCTGCAACATTCTTGGTACTGATTTTTAGAAATCCATGGGAAAAGAATTACACAGCCAAATTGTTCTGAGACTGGCAGCCCTTTCTTCTGTCTAGACTCAAGATGTTTGCAGGTGATATGATGGGAGATGGCATTTGCTCTTGCTCTGTAAACATCATTGAAAATGCACCATCACTGGTGGGTATATTTCATGTAGGGGGAAAAAAAGGGCAGGTTCTTAGAAGCAAGGCTTTAACGTTGGCTTATTTCCTCACACCGTGACCAGTGATTCTTTTACCTCCTTGCCAACTTCTAAACAACATTTTTAAAATTTTAGTTTATTCACAACATGTCTTCATTCTCTATATATAATTATTTCTTGAAGAAGTCTAACCACATGCATTGTGTGGTACTCACAGAATAAATTTCTGCAAATACTTTTCATGTAATTTCTGATATGTACAGACAGGGGCAGCAAAAAGACTCTTGGTAAGGGGACTTCCTCAAAGGCCTTTGCCTGCTTTGGCCCTCAGTGTACTTGAGAGAAGACTCTTGTGAAATACAGCATGATTTTCTTTTTTCTTCTTCCCCTCCATTTCACTTTCTGTCAACTTGAATCCCTGTGATTCACTGTTGAGGATTTTTGTGCTGAAATAAGCTGTGTCTAACATCATCCTCCTCTAAACATGCATTTTGGGAATATGTAAAGGAGGAACAAATGGATGCTCAGCAAGTGTTTGCTCCAGGGGCAACCTCGAACTCATCATCTACTTATACTCATATGGGCCATATCTTCACTGGAAGCCCCCTTGGGAAGCCACGTGGAATGGGCCAGTATCCCTGCATTTGTGCTTTTTGGAAGTGCCTGAGTGTGCTGCCCCACACCACACTCGCTCACAGCATTTGGCAGTGAAACAAGTCCATTAAATGGTTAGATAAATGTCCAAAAAGCATCGCTTAGGAGCACTGCTCTGGGATGATCCTCTGCTTTGTTGTTATTACCCAACATTGAAAGGTATCTCTCGTCTTTTTGTTAGCTGTATGCCTAGAAATTATGTCAGTAATTGTTAACTTTTAGAGACACTAGACAAGGAGTGTGATGGTTTGATTTGCCTTTTAAGGTGCTTATTCACTGATGGGGTTTTATTTCAATGAATTAGGCTGCTGTGGTCCTGAATAGCTGGAAAAAGATTCATGGTTTGATGAAGTGATTGTAAAGTCTCACCAGATGCATGATTGAAGTAAAATAATGTCTTTGAATGCTCGTTTAATTAAAACATTTGTATTGTATTCTTTTGGTAGCCAGAAGTGCAACTTGCAGAAGGCTTTGACGTCTTCATGCCGAAATCTCAGCTGGACTCTATACTATCAAACTATACTCGCTCAGGAAGTCTGCTCTTTAGGAAGCTGGTCTGTGCATTTTTTGATGACAAGACTTTGGCTAACTCATTACCAAATGGCAAAAGGAAAAGAGGACTCAATGACAACCGGAAAGGACTAGACCAAAATATTGTGGGTGCAATAAAAGGTATGTTTTCTGCTTTCTTTCATATGTGTAATTAGAACATATTCTCTGCTAAGGAGAGTTTAAGGGGATTAGAATTTCTGACGTGTGTTAGGTCTATTAAAATATGCAGTCTTATTTTTATTCCCTTTCATTCACTTGTTAAAAATAGCTTCTACATGGACAGCTTGTGTTAATTTTAAGCCAGTGATCCTGGTTTCTGAAGTCAGGCTCTAAGGTTAAAAACTCAATGTTCGTATAAGATAATTATTTTTTTCCCCCAGATATCAGAGATGCAAAGAAATCTTGAAAACATAATGACAGTGTAACTGATACCCTTCAATCAACTTTCTGAGTCTTGCACTGTATCTGACAGTGTCTGCTCTGTAAATTGTTCAGTAGTTGGTGGCTGGATTGGGGAGAGATTGAGGAAGATAATACTGACATGAGATGAGTTTGATGCTGATAAGTACAGTGGTCCTTCTCTTGGGGGAGCAAATTTTGTGGTGTGAGCACCTTTTGCTGGGTGATTTTTCCTAGCAATCACTGCTTTCTAGCTTCCAGAGGAGCACATGTACCTTCAAACTCTGTGATGACAACATACATAGAGCTGGTATTAGGCCAGAGATTCTGGACTGGATTCTATTTTGAAATCTGATATTGTAGGGACAATACCCACATTACCAAAAGACAGGCCAAAAATAAGCTCCAAGAATAGAGCTTATTTTAGAGGCTGTGACTCGTTCTCAGGTACAGATTGTTAACTTAGGAGACACAGAGCAATGAGAAGAGCTTCTCTAAGTCCATAGGCAGCAAAAGGAGGCAGGAGAATCTTCTGCAACCACCTCTGTTCCAACTTTTGGATCCCTCTTCCCATGAAAGAGAGGCATTGACAAACTGGCTTGAGTTTGGTGGAGGGGCCACCAAGACTTATGACTTCACCACTTCCCTGCTTCAGTACCATGTGAGGGGAGGCTGAGAGAACTAGAGAGATGATTCAGAAGAAACCTTACTGCTGTTCACAACTACCTAATGGGATGATGTGGAGAAACGCAGTCAGAATCTTCCCAGAGGCACAAGAGGCATTGAACATGTGGAAAATTGCAATTTGATTTAAGGAGAAACATTTTCAATATAAGGGTGGTTGAGCAGTGCAATAGGGGCTTAGAGGGGCTGCAGGACTGCAGGATCTCCATCCCTGGAAATATTCAAAATGTGACTGGTCACAATCCAGAACATTATGAGGCTAGTTTGCCATGCTTTGAGCAGCAGGCTGGGCTTGGAGGCCTTCAGAGGACCCTCTCAAGCGTGCAGTTCTGCAACAAAGTGTGTGTTGTGCCTATGTCGTAGTCCTAATATATCTTACAGAGCAGCTGACAGACTTTCTTACAGTTATGCTTGTATTTAGGTTTAAATCACAAACGCCGTTTTGTACCTTCTTTTCTTGAGCTCAGTAATCTGCAAAAATCTGAGTCTGAATTCTCTCTATCTGTATCTCATTGTTCCTTAAAAAGCTTTAATAAATAAGTTAAATGAAAGAAAGAGGAGTTCAAAATGACTTCAAAAAACCCACTCTAATTTGAACAGCACTTGATAAAAGAAATGTTTTACAGCAGATGCAACAGCACTAGTAAAATAGCAGCTGGTACCCACTGCAGAGAGCAATGTTTCTCAGTAGCTAAGATTGTATTAGTGGAGCAAATTCTAAGGCTTGGCTTAACCTCTTCCCTTGAGTTTAGGAGAAGAAAAGGGGGATTTGTTGTTCCAACAGAAAAATTTAATCTGGGGTGGTACTACTAGGTACCACTGCCATAACTGATCTTTATTGGCATTTCCAGTATTGCCCAAATGCTAGTGCCTGATCCCTGGTAGGGAAGCTTGTCCCTAAAAGCTGTGATGGAATAAGATGGCAAGGTCTGACATCCTGTGGATCTTTACTCAGTCTGGCTCCAGTAGCACCCTTCTTCCCTCCAAGGAGCTGGGCTGTCAGACACTGTGGTTTCATTTATTCCAAGAAATAACTGAGCCAGTATGAAATCTCTGCAAGAACAACATCATGTTGTTTGCACTATTATCACTAGGACATTCCTCTACCACGTGCCCAGATATCCTTTAGTGGCACTTTTAGTCCTTTTCCATGACAGAGATACAAAAGGCTACATTCATGACAAAAATGGGCAGAGAATTTAAAGGAGAAACTGTTTGCTTGAAAATCACTCTTCCTGTCTGAAAACATTTTCACTGCTGTCCTTACAAGTAATTTAATGCTTCTGCAACAGAATGATTAGCCAGGGAGCAATTCTCTCTTTTGACTTGGGGTATTCAGTGGCACTTGTTGAATCAGTTGCAGTGTTTCTCCTGGGCAATCAGTTTCTCTTCTGAATCTTTCACTCAGAACTGGGGGAAAAAAAAAAGATGAAAAAATAAAACTAGTCAGAAGCAGTTATTTTTCCTTTGTGTTGTTGACTAGAAATTCAGCCAGTAAAATCCTTCCCTGCAGAAATCAATGAGCTGTGTTTAGATATAAGTGTGATGTGTCCCTCAGGGATCCATAGAGGGACCAATATGATTTAATATTTTCGTCAATGACACAGGCACTGGTTTCTAGGGCACCCTCAGCAAGTTTGCAGATGACACCAGGCTGGGTGGTGTGGTTGGTTAACAGGAGGGAAGGGATGCCATCCAGGACCTTGGCAGGCTGAAGGTGTGGGTTCATGTGAACCTCCTGATGTTTAACTAGACCAAGTGCAAAGTCCTGCATCTGGGTCAGGGCAATCCCCAGTATCAGTATAGAGTGGTGGATGAAGGGATTGAAAGCAGCCCTGCAGAGAAGGACTTGGGGGTACTAATAGGCAAAAAATTAGATAGGAGCCAGCAATGTCACAGCTCAGAAAGTCAACTGTGTCCCAGGTGGCACCACAAGAACTGTGGCCATGATTCTGCCCCTCTACTCTGCTCTGGTGAGACCCCACGTACAGCGCTGCATCCAGCTCTGGGGTCCCCAGCACAGGAAAGACATGGATCTGTTAGAGCAATTCCAGAGGAGGCCACCAGGATGGTCAGAGGGCTGGAGCACCTCTGCTAGGAAGACAGGCTGAAAGATTTGAGGTGGTTCAGCCTCAAGAAGAGAAGGCTCTAAGGAGACCTTATTTTGACCTTTTAATATATAAAGGGGGCTTATAAGAAAGATGAGGATGGATATTTTACCAAAGCCTGTAGTGACAGGACAAGGGGGCAGTGGCTTTAAACTGAAAAAGGGTCTATTTAGATTGGACATTAGAAAGACTTTTTTTTTTTATCATCATTATGATGGTAATCAGACATTGTAACAGTTTGCTCAGAGAAGCTGTGGGTTCTCCATGCCTGGAAGTGTTTAGGATAAGCTTGGACGGGGCTTTGATCAGTCTGATGAAGTGCAAGATGTCCCTCCTCGTGGCAGTGGGGTTGGACTAGATGATCTTTAAAGACCCCTTTGAATTCAAACCAGTCTCTGTTTCTGTGATAGAGGGTTTGTTAATACCATACATCTTGGATGGACTAGAAAGGGCAGGTCCCAATTCTCCTGCCTCCTTGCTGTTGCATTCCCATTCCTTTTTGTCCACATTGTTATTTCTCTAATCGCACACTGAACAGTTGTAGAAGTAAGTAAGTAGGAGTCACAAGTCATTGATCAGGTTCCTGTTGTGTCAGGTACCATGTGGATTATGAAGGGAAAGATTATTTCTGCCTTCAGAAAGACGATTTTTGTTGCAAATCAGACACTGTGAATGTGTGGGGATGTATTGACTTCTCTGGGCAGCCCTGAGTTGGTCTGATGTCATTGCAGATCAGACTGCACTGGAAAGTGTTGCTGATGCCTGCCTTGCCATGGTTTTGTCAAACTGTTAACATGGAAAGAATTTGGAGGGGGGGATTACTTTTGGTTCCCTTATACTTAGCAGGTAGTGCTGCTTCAGAAGTGTGTTTATAAAAATACTGAAATTGTCTTTTTTTTGTTGCATGTTTCCCCGTCCCATTTGTGTGCTATTTATTTTCAAGGATTACAAATCCCTTGAGCTGGGACCAGCTTTCTCTCTTTGTTTGCCAGTCATAATTGGACACTGGGCTCTGAGACCTCTGACCAAGTTTACAATAGCAATACTAACAGCAAGAAAATTTTTTCTATGTCTGTTCTTGTTTATTTTTTGCACACCTCTCAGTTGCATGATGAAAATCAATTGCATCAGTTTCACTCCATTTATAATTCTGTATTTGTGGTATAACACTGTTAGGCTTGCTGTAAATATGGATTTAAAGATAATGTTGACCCTGTCTGTACCTTTTTTACAAAGTACAAAATTGAACCTGTAGGATATTTCTTTTTTTTCTCCATAATGGTGCTTTTTATTTTTTCTTTTAGTAGCTTTATAAAAATTCTATTCCATCTGGTTTGGCAACATAAGAACTGTGGAGATTTCCATAGTGGTAGGATTTTACTCTTTCATCACTTTGTTTGCAGCCTTAGGAACCTGGCCAAGAGGCCACCAAATGACCAGATCTTCAGCTCTATACCTGTGCCATATGGAAGGCAGCATTTCCAAGTGCCCACCACACCTGAGACTCAACTGAAAGTACATGATTATTTTTCTGTGATCATTTTGTGAGAAATTCATGAAGATATCAGGTGTAGAATGTTTCTTCGGGACAAGCTTTTAAATGTAGTAACAATGACATTATTGTGATATTTATATAGCCAAATGATTTCTGAATGATGAACTTGTGAAATGCTTTCTCTCAATCCTACAT
This sequence comes from Rhipidura dahli, assembly GCA_013399225.1. Lineage (NCBI taxonomy): Eukaryota > Metazoa > Chordata > Aves > Passeriformes > Rhipiduridae > Rhipidura > Rhipidura dahli. Next base: position 941,909 of record VXAC01007361.1, read on the forward strand.
TTGGCCATTAAAAATATTTTTGATAAGTGAATATTTTCATATATTTTGATTATAATCCTTTCCAGTCTCCTTTTCTCCATTCTGGTGGCATGTTTCAAAAAGATGGTATCTTTTTATTTCAGTCTTTACAGAAAAATACTGCACTGCTAACCATGTGGATAAACTTCCTGGTCCTAGGGACTGGGTCCAGATTCTTCAGGATCAAATTAAACTTGCAAGAAGACGATTAAAAAGAGGCTCAGGTATGTATAAAAATATGAGGAACACATGTGAATGTAAGATTAAAAGCTTAGAGCCTTTGTATCCACAGAAGTTTTTCCTGTTGACTGCAGAGTTGTACTTGTTCATTCTATGAAAATTAGAACTCTTAACACTTCAGCAGGTTTCTGTGGGTATGGAATGGTCGCAGGTTTAGGAGCTGTCTCTACAGACAAGTTAAGTTAGAGTCTTTCTTAAATGTTGTCTCCTTTCCTTTAGCATCCAAACTCTTCTTCCCAGAAGTCCTTAAATCAGGTGATCCATCCAGGGCTGCAGGTAGAAGTTTTTTAATTCTGTGTTATTTGGTCTGACAAGCCACTCACTGTGCTGTTAAGATATAAACCAACTGACCTTTCCCTCTAAACTATGTGTGTCTGGAAGAATAGATGAGTCTTCTCACACTCCTTTTGAAATAATCAGAAAAAAAAAATCAAAACAGAAACCAAAAGAAAACCCAACCACCCACCCTGGTTGTGTCAGCAAGGATCTGCAAACCGTGGGAGGCAGCTTGCCAGCAGTGACAGGTAATCTAGGCAGGGTTTTGCAGTAAAGCTGCTCAGCTTGGGCTGGGATAACCTGGATGCTTGGGACCAGCCTGCAGTGAGCTCAGTGCTGAACTTTCACTCCAGCAGCATGCAGCTTGTGAGCTCTCAGCTCCAGCCATGGGCGTGCAGCCTGGAAATCCCAGTAGGATTCTTGGGAAAGCAATGTTACTGTTTAAGAGACATGTAATTACCTTGTAAACCATAACTAGTCTCCTTCCCATCTTCATCCCTCCAGTCCTACAAGGGGCTTACTCCATACGAGGCTTCACTTCCTCGTTCTCATCCTGCAGTTTTCTTAAGGCTCTCTCGGGGTTGTATTTCTTGCCTGTCTCTCCCTGGACACATCTGACACTATTGTCTGAGCCACTTCATTTGTGCCACCTCCTTAAAGACAGTTCTCTGCTGTTAACTATATTTAGCTGCCTGCCTTTTTCCCTCTTCCCTCCTGCCCATCACCACAATTAAGTGCCTGTTAACATCCATAGGATGAGAAACCTGATGTCTCCGCAGGGGATGCTCACCCCGTGGTCCCTGGTGGTGAGTGAGACCACAGAAAATGTCCTGTGGTCCACAGCTCCTGGGCTCCATCTCCCTGTCTCACAGAGGCAACCTTTTCTGTCCAAAGCTGCATCTCTGAAATACACACTTAGGCTGGCATCTGAAATCATTCTCCACAACGTTATTAATGTCAGGAGGGAAAAACATCAGATGAGGAAAATGAGAAACACCCAGAGACAGAAATAACACAGGGGGAGGAAAAAAGTGCAGATTATTCGGTAGCATAAGCTTCCCAGGGTAGAGAAACAAACCAGCACTGGCCTTAAAAAGGGTTTCTTGTGTGTGTTGGGGGAGGGAGGACAGAGGGATGCAAGATAATCTTGTTAAAGGCAGTGTCAGATTACTGGTGTTGTACAACAGGATTGCTTTCTGGCCCCTTCCAAGGCTGCCTGTCAGCCTCCCCAGGACAGGAGGGTGGCAGTGGGATGTCAGGCTACAGTAAGGTGGAGGGTGCAGTACAGGATGTGGGGAGCAGAGGGTCCTCGGGTTGTCTGCAGGAGATCCCTCAGGAGAGAGGATTGACCTAATTTTGTTTTTGATTTTTATTTTCTTTCATCCTTTTTTATTTACTTTTCTTCATGCCTCTGCAGGATATTAATTAAAATGACAATGACGTTCAGCTTTTGCTTTTCAAATGGGGCCACCTCTGTCTCTGGTCCGTGCTCAGGATGGGTGAATCTAAGCAGAGGATATTGTAGCTAAGCTAGCAAGACTAGGAAGAAAAATGAGTGAAGCCGAGTAGTGTGCCAGAATCAGACAGACTCCCCTGTCTGTGCTGCCAAGGGAAGGTAACTTGTTCACGTGTATGTGGATGCAGAGTGAGCAGCAGTGTACCTAGCAGCCCCTCAAGTTTATTTGTTGAAAAAAAACCCTGCACAATACCTAGACTGGTAAAAGATCTCTTCTTTTGTGCTGTTTACTGGCCAATCCCTGAAGTGCCTCAGTTTCTCTCTGATGTGGCCACAGGCAGCCATGCTGTTTTCAGTGTGTCAGGAGTGGCTGAACACACCACTGTGGCCACTTGCACCTTTCCATCCACTGCTGTCTTCTCTGGTGGCTATAACTAGCCCAACCCGACCTTGCACTGAATCAAAGAGGTCTCCCAGGCCTTTGTGACAGCAAAACAGTAGATGGGAGCAGAGAAGCAGGAGCAGAGAGCTGGTTGCAGTATAGTCTTCATGATGTTGAAATTATATATAAGATTGTTAGTACTTTTATGCTACAACTGTGAGCTTCTGATATAAGGAATCTAGAGCTGACCAGGCAACAGATCCATCTATTCCTGTATTTTGTGTCCAGCAATGGCTGCTAGCAGATACCTGGAGAGGTCTGTAGGACCAAGGGAAAGATGTTGTGGTGAGTGGTAGCATAGTCTCTCGGCCCTCAGTAGCTTTATCCTGATAAAGAACTGGTGATGCTGAAATTGTGCACAGTTTATGTATTCATTGTGAAACCATACCAAAATTGTGTGTAATTTACAGAGACCAAAACAGAAGGGGAGGGCATATATGGAGGGAGAAGCTCTTCAAGGACTTCATATTGTAAAACTTGGTTTTTTAGTATCTTAAAACTATGGGACTTGCAGCCACTGAGATGTGGGATTCATCACTCTTCTGGCTGAGCTCTTGAGCTCTTCCAGTCTGCCTGTGGCCAGTGGAGCAGAAGCTGAGCAAGTGTCCTGTGTCCATGCTCCTAGGTCATTCTCTCAGTTTTGTCTCCACTTGCTCACTGGAACATGACAGCTGAGCTTGTGGGTATAGACTAAGGTGCCCAAAGACCAAATCTGAGCCAGCATTAGTCTAACTTCACCCAAAACTTTCTGAGCCAATGTGTCTCCCTGCTGCTTGATCACATTATTTATCTACATCAGTTCCTGGTTTGTCATAAAGCACAGGCTGTATATGGAGAAATCTTAAGATGATCCATTTATTTCAGAGGTCACAAGACAACTTTTTAGTCAGCATTGTGTTGGGCTAAATTTTAACAGCAGAAGTATTAAGGGGAGAGGAGAGGAGAGGAG